>SCDS01004307.1:0-11587 GCA_004149465.1 Drosophila nigromelanica
TTATCTATAAATTCCATGGCCATTTCACACTCACTTCCAAACAATGATGAGTATTTAATAGTCGTTGACAATCCAGCAGCATTCTGAATAAACGATCTGGGTTTCGGTTAGGCCGAACGTCTTTTGCTATACGGTAGCTCAAAGACATTTGTCAGCCCGGCTGATAAAAAAAAGCCGCAGTGGAACTTGATCTAAGCATGTTTTGAAAATCCATTTACAGCTTTTATGGATTTAATGAACATTTTAGCACCAGCTACGCATATTCTCGATTTTTCCGCTGCTTGACTTTGGTATTCAAGAATTTCAATGGAAAAATATGAGTATTCTAATTAATTTTAATCTAAAAATGTAATTTAATTATCTTACATTTTTGGGTATAAAATAAAAGAGACAGAAAAAATTCAGAAAAATTCCACTAGAAAACCAAATTTAAAACAATGTCAAAGACTTTAGTTCCGTTTGTCATAAAACTGCCGGTACAGATCAAATTTGTATATTATGTTATTGGCTATTTAGTTTTATAGTTGTTATTGTGTCGCCGTTTTCTTCACCCACATTGTTTTGTTTTGAATATTTTTATAAACGATCTTGAAGCACAAAATTACTCAGCTGTCAATATTTTAAACAGTTTTTATTATATTTGAGCAACCAAAAAGTTCCTAGCTAAGCTTTATTAATTATTATTGTACCAGCTGTTGCTTTAGAACAGGATCTAGATAGGAACAAATATGTGCTTTATCATATCATGTATCTGACAATCAATCTTAATTTTTTGATGGCTTCATTAAGCGAAAGGAGTCTAAAATTCTGTCTGACATCAATTATGTGTTCATTTAATGCTGATTCACTTTTGCACCATAGTTTTTTTTTAGTTAAATGCGTAATTGATGCATGTGGCTAACCAGCCTGGGAAAGACTCATGAGTAAACACTGACCTCCAGTTTGCCCCATTTGACTCATGCATTCTGACACAAACACAAACAAAAAAAAACACAGAAAATTCAAAATCAAATGCCCCTTTGCCAGTTCAACAACCTGCTAACATTGGTATTCTTTTAGCAAGTGTGGTTTTAAGCAGCTAATAAATGAATCTGATTCATAGGTAGTAGTGAAATCTTTTCTAGAAAATATTTTGACATTTTTAAAATAACTTTATTATCATATTTTTCAAAGTCTGCTTAATCACATCTTTGTCAGTTAATCGAAGAACTATTTTGGCTATTCGAATTAATCTAGAAAACATAACTTAGTTCTGTGCTTTGTTAAAACCCTATAACAAAAACAATCTGTTTTAAATTATGCGTTCTTAGTATTTTCCCAGTTAGAAACCTGTCAGCCAATCATTTTAGCTTGTTACATTTTATTATTATTATTATTAATCTTGAAAATCAACATATAACTACGTGACACAATTAAGGTCGCACTCATATACATATCATCATAAACACAATTAAAGAATTCAATTTGTTTTTTTCCAAGCATCTGTGGGAATAATATTTTTTACCAATATCGTATTTATATAAAATTAATTTTTATATATAAAAATTTGTTTTTAGATTTACATAACTTGGGCAAACTTGTTTATGTTCCATCCATACAAAAACTTATGATTATTATTATTTTTCTTGATTTAAATACGTTTTTAATTTTATTTCAGGAATTTCTTGCATTAATTTAAGTAGTTAAGAAAACCGGTAAAAAAAAAAAACAAATAACTTGTTCTGATTCCAGGGTCCAAATATGGCTGGATTTGAACTTGGTAAACATTGATAAAAACAAAAGCCATAGGCATATATTGAATGATCAAAGGGTTAGTAAATCTCATAAATTCTGCTGGGATTCGCGTGCCAGTTGGGAACTTAATTCCCAATATAGTTCAATGGATATTTCAAGCAAACTTGTTCTTTTTTTTTTTGTTTTATCACTTTCACGGCTTGGCTATTATTGTGGGTATTATTATAAAATATATATTTTTATATCAGGAATTTCTAGCTTTTAGTTGGCCAAATATCCGAAACGGGTCTAAGGCTCTGAATAATCTAATAAATATTTATATAGCACAATAACTTGTTATGATGCGTTAAATATTTAGCGAATGAGTGAAAGGAAATGCCCAGCAGTCTGGGACTTGATGAACTTTTGTATACATATATAAATAAATATATATATATATATATACATTCATATTTAAAATTTCACCCAGCGTGGTCCAATGCACTCTTGAATTGAACTCGCATTGTTCAATTCTTCAATTAATAATAACCCAATTCGAACCACACTGGAGCACAAAAGAAAAGCAACAGAAATACAAAATTAACAAAAAGAAACCGAACTAAAAATGCTTTAATTATAATGTGCATTTGATTTGCGAATCAGTCTGCTATTGACCCGCCAGTAATTACACAATAACACTTACTTATATATACACACATACATACATATATAGCTTTCATCACGCGTACAAAACTGTGCATTAGGGCGGCTTAGACTGTCGACTGCCCCAATGAAAACAAACCACAACCTCGCGCAATACCGCAATAAAAATATATAAATAAAATGCTTCAGTTTGTTGCAATCGCACAGAGACTTTAATATAAGAAAAAAAAAAAAACTCAAATTGTGACTTGCACTTGGCTGGAATTGGAATTATCAAAAACAGTTATGATATTGTTTGACCAGTAGCTGGCATATGATTTTTTCTTGTCAACCAAGTGATTTGCAGAAATTAAAAAAAAGTACAGTGCGAAATCGTTTGTTGGCTGCCTTGACCCACAAATAATCGAAATTGACGAAAAATGCTCTATAAAGCCCAATTGGCCGCATTAATTAGCCATTAATTGTTAGCAGCTGATTTGTTGTTTACCTTAATGTATTTATCTCAAATATCAGTGTTGACTTTGGCACATGCGAAAAAAATCCCTCCTAATAATTAGCATGGCCTCAAAAGTTGCATCTCGCGAGTATTTCAAAAAAAAAATTGCATGAAATTTCGGCTTGCAACATAAAAGTTTTGTTACGGTTCAGGTTGAATTCGATGTTGTTTTTACGATATTACGAGCATTTCAATTTCCCCATGCCGCGTGATGTTCAACACGTCTTGAGCTTGGCTTTAACTAAAATCGGTTGTTTTTTTTTTTTTTGGACGTGTTTTTTGGCGTCTTCTGCTTTGGCATGATCAATATTTAATTTTGTTAATTAATTGTTTTGTTTATCTTGTTTACAGTATTCGCATTTCAAACTAACTGGTATGTTTTCTTTCTATATTTGTAGATGTATTTGTATTTTCATTTGTCTTTGTTTGTTTTGTATCTTATGAATCAGCAGCTCGACTTTGGCTATGACAGGGCCGAATGACAGTGACGTTTTGCTAAGAACATCTACCCGGATTTGTTTGCGGCTTTAATTGCCAGCCTTTAATACATACGCTGGCATTTAATTGTTTCCCAGCAATGATTTTTGCGTGTGCAAAGTACAAAAATAAAAATCCCAAAAAAGGAAACTTAGCAAACAATTTACTTTTTTTTTTTGCATTGTTTAATATATATTTTTTGACAAATTGCCTGTTTCATTAAAATGAATTACCGTATAAAATGCGACTGTGCTGGGTGTCATAAAACTTTGTCGGCTCTAGAAAATTTGCTTAGAAAAAATCAATTAGCTGCTGGTCTTCAAATCAAGCCAAATTAGGCACAACCCACAGAAAGACGCAGCAAAAAAACAAACGAAGCTGCTCTGCTTTGATCTCTGCTCTGATCTGCTCTGATCTGATCTGATCTGATCTGCTCGGCTGAGCATGCACGCCCGCACTGAAAGCCAGCGCACTGGCGCACAGCTAAGGCTCAGGCTCTCTCTCTCTCTCTCTCTCCCTCAACGCTGCTCTCTCTCTCTCCCTCTCTCTCTCGCTCTCCCTCACGGAGAGCCGCTGCCAACGAAAGTGAGCAAGAGCAGTAGCAGCAGCGGCGCGTCGCATCTGCTGGCGTCAACGCAGTCGCTGCTGCTGTTGTTGTCTTCTGCTTAATTCCACTTGTTCGCATCTTTGAGCCGCGACGCCGACGCCGCCGCCGCCGCCAACTATTGTATTTGTTGTTCTGCTCGGCGCTGCTTGGGTGCTGCTTGAAGTGAAGCTGCGACGCTAGCCGCGCAGCTGGCGCTTCCAAACGTTTGCTGGGCCGCATATAAAAACGACGAACTTGGTAAAAATATTCACAATCATATTGAAGAATTGAAGTTGTTCGTTACGTGCGTTCAGTTGTGCGAGTTTAAGCGATATACACATACATAAAACCTAGCTGCGTGTAAGCCGATTTTATAATGTTATATATATAAACCTTATTTAATAGTTCATCAATATAACGACAATTTTCAACAAGTGCCAAAAATTAAATGAACTTTAAGCTAAAGACTTTGTGCTGCATTCTGTGACCAGTGATCAAGTGCCAGGCATCAAGGATATTTTTTTTATTTATATTTTAAGGATATCAGCTAGTTTTAGCTTAAAAATGTTTTCCATGTGCAGCCAGTTCTACAAGCCAAACCTAAATTAACTGTAAATTGTGCCGTGACGTTTTTTTTTGTTGTTGTTGTTATTGTGGTTGAAAATTAAATTCATTTGCGGTTGATTGATTGATGGATGGTTTGATTGATTCAGCTACCGCCTATACCACACAATCCCTAGCTCACTGCCCAAAACCGTATGTCTCTTAGTATGTCTGTCCGTCCGTCTGTCTGTCTGTCTGTCTCTCCGGCTTGTCTTGGCTGTGCATTGTGTTTAACTCACTTGAAATTTATTTGTTAGAGATGCGATCTGAACTTTGCGCCGCTGTTGCAAAATTGCATACGGCAAAGCAACAACTTGGCCGGCGGAGCCTGAGACAAGACAAACATTTGCAGTTTTAATTTATGTGAAAATCAGTCACTGAATTCCAACCAAGCTAAAAAGCTAACCAAACAGCAGCACAAGTTCAGGCGGAAGCCACACTTTCCAGCAGCAGCAGCAGCAGCTAAATTAGCATATGTCCACCTGGAACCATTAGAACTGGCCATTAGAACTTTTGTGTGTGAATTAATGTGCTGCATTTCATTTAAATGTTAATTAATCAGCATTAGCGGTGATTTTATTTTGGCTCTTCTTCTCTAACGAGACGCACACAAAATGATTATCCTAAAGACAAAACAGTTCGTTGCCTAAGTCTTTTGTTTTGAGCGCCATGTCCATCAATTCCCGTTGAAAAGTGTGTCAATGATACATTTGAGACAACAACCCGAGGCCACAGATTTCCTAGAAGTCAGCAAATTATGAATCTGCGCATCAATCAGTGATAGCAAAAAAAAAGTTATTAAAAATTTTGCCAGCTAGATTCTGGGCGGCTTATATAGAGAAAGTATTAGAAACTCGCCAAAAATTCCAAGTTTTGTTTTTTTTTTTCATTTTTTAATGAGCAGAGCTAACAAACGAAAATCGCATAACATATTTTATGCAAATTATATACAATAAGAACGACAACAACAACAACGAAATTCGTTGTGGTAAAACCAACAATTTTGATTTGTATTTATTTATATTTATACATATACTTAATTTCGTGTGCTATTCGCCTGCTGCTTATCCGTCTGTCTATAGACTTTATTTATAGCACTGAGTCATTTGGCACGCATCCAGCCAAATTTGGCTTAGATCGAAACAGCTTTAGAACTGTCGGTACTCTATCGCATCGTATATCGTGTTTATCACTTAATGCAAATTTCATGGCAGATTTTGCTTTTCATTTTCTATTGTTGCTTCCACAATTTACGAGCCAAGATATTTTGGCTTTGAGTCAGCGGGCAGGATTTAGATAAACACACGCACGCTTGACAAACTGGTCGTGACAAAGATAACAACAACAACAAAAACTGACATCCTGACTTAACTAACAAGCAAATGCAAATGAATTAACATCAAGTTTGTCAATTTAGACACTAACTTGTCAGCTGCCATCAATTATGAAATTGCCGCACTAAACGCCAAGAGGCTGGCCAGTAGCCAAAGAACAAGCTAGCCGAATGACGCCTCTTTGCGTAATCCAAGCGGCCAAACAGCTTAGCAACGCTTTAATGAATAGATGAACAGTTGGACGGACATACGGACATGGACACATCCAACAGATACATCAAGTCACAGCAGTCGCTGCGTTGTAATTTATCTGACTTAGAATCTTTGACAAATTGCACAGCAGCCGCCCGCAGGGGGCCCAACAATATAAATATGCTACTATACACTCAGAGAAATATGTTGTTCGCAAATTCTAGTTTAACTGTGATTAAGTATTATATTTATTAATTTGTATAGTATCAACTAGATGTTGTTTTTAAAATTTCTTGAAAGCTTCAATTTAACTTAATCAGTTTTTTTTTATAGTCAATAACAATATAATGCTAGAATTGAGAACAACAACTCATTACAAAAATTTAAATTATATATATAAGAGAAACTATAAAACATGTTCTTGAATTGGGTTTTTTATTTACAAGTAAAAAGAATATCCACCTTGGCCAAATTTTTTAAATTATTTTTTTTTTTTTATATTCTCTTAGTGTATATATATTTATATATAATTATTTATATATACATACAATATTTAGGCATATCTTTTGCAAGTCTTTTCGGAAGTCTGTTTGGCCAAAACAAGTTGTGCGCTAGACACTGAAATTCCTTTGCGCAAACAACTTGTAGACAAGTGCCCAAAAGGCTAGACTCCAAAGTAGACTCCGCTGGACAGTCATGCAGTCTGAAGCGGACTCTTGTCAGCAGCAAGTGCCATTTGCCGTGTTAACCATATTGTAGTAGTAGTTGTTGTTGCTGCCGCTTGTCACTCGCTGTTGTTGTTGTTATTGCCATGGAGCTGGCTCATTGCAATATCCATAGCTGGCAATGCACAACAGCAACAGCAACAGCAGCAGCAACAGCAGCAGCAAACGCAGCAGCACAGCGTGTAGGCTGCTTGAGGCCTTCTCTCAACATCTTCGGGGTATCCGGCGCGTGCACTTTTATGGCATTTTGTACGTTCCTGTTGCGAAATTATGTCATCACGATATTTTGCATTTCATTGATGACGACAACAACAGCAACAGCAACAGCAGCAGCAACAACAACAGCAACAGCGTAGCTGACAGCTGTGTGTTATAGCCGGCCGGCTAGCGGTTAGTCAGCAGTTTCTAATTTCTTTTGATAGTTATTGTTATTGATCTGGAATATCTGGATCTTGAATGTGTGTTCGATCTTAAAAATTAAAAGGTTTTGATAGTTTGCAAACAGGAATATCTAGACTTAATTTAAATAATTTAATTGGGCTTTTAGCAAACGATTTTATTTCATACACATTTTTATTTGAAAAAGGCGGAAACATTTGTTTATGATTGATAAAAAGTTCCAAATCTATATTGAATTTAAAAATAAATTATTCAATTTAATTAAAAATATTTAGAGTAGAAATTTGTTTAAAATTTTCAACCAACATTAACAATATTATTATTTATTTGATTGCAGAACACACTAGCATTTGGAATATAAAATCAAACGCCATGTCCCGGTTTCGAAGCCCACTCGCTGTGGTCCTGCCACTTGCCACGCTGCTGCTGGCCATGCACGGCGCCGTCAATGCCAGCTACCAGGCCAACATGTTTCTCAATGGCCAATATCAGAACGATATTAAGGATCAGCCCGAAACGCATTTCTCCGTTAACCCAGCATCCAATGTGTTCCTGCATCATGCCGTGATCAGCAGACAGGCAGCGCCGTTCCAGGCGCCAACGTATCTGCCGCCACTGGAGCAGCTCAAGTGCACCAATGGACAGCAGTGTGTGCGTCAGGATCAGTGCCAGAACGGTTACTTTAGCCAGCAGCTGCCCAAGATTCAGGTAAGCCAAACGCCAAAAGTAGAAATCGTTCGATTGCTGTTGTTGTTTTTTCTGACTGCTGTTGTTGCTGCTGCTGTTGTTGCTGCTGTTGTTGTCGAGTCGGGTCGGTCGGCTAGTTTGCTAGCAATTGCATAATGCGCATCGATTGTGGCTCGGTTAAACCCGACATTCATGAAATATACGAGTAAATGTGGCAGGCGCTTGACAAGCGGCCGGCAACCGGACAAAAGGCCAACACCGAATTAAAAGCCTGTCTACGGTCTGGACGTTATTTTCCGGTTTGTCGTTACACCAAAAAAAAAATCAAAATCAAAATCAAAAACAAAAACAAAAACAACACATTCAACCTTTCGTCGACGGCGCATTTCGTAATAGCTGGCGAGCAGCGAGCGAGTGAAATAAAAAGTGAAGTTCATGTTTAATTGCTGCTCGCCAAGTTCGCCGCTTGCCGAAAAGAAATTTATGTAAATGCAAAAAGTTGTTGTTGTTGGTGTTGTTGTTGTGCCCTTTTTTTCCCTGCTGAGTGCTTGATTTTGCATATTGAGTGAGCGCCTGCCCATAAATAACGCAAACAAAACAGATCACAGACCTCAATTGATGCACCTGCAACTGCAACTTCCAACCGCGACTCTGGCCGCGTTTTCACCTAAGCGGTTGCTTTTTAGCGCTCTTCCTTATGAGTTGAGGCAGCATCTATGCAAATGAATAGCGACAATTGCATTTGCGATGAAATTTAATAACTTATTTTGCTTTGAATGCCGCATAAAGCCAGCGGCTAACAAAAGACTTAGGCAACAAACTTGCTGCAATTTTAACAGCCTATCAAATTTTATGCGTGTGTATTCATGCGCGTGTGTGCATATAAAAAATGCATTTTATTTCGCGCTTACATTGCAAAATCAGCCAACTGAATTATGTTTTTTAATTAAAAAGTATTGAAGACGATCCATGTCCGCCGCTGAGTGGCCACGACGTCGACGTCGACGCGTTGGCAGCGGCGCCTCAAGTGCACATTTGACCCATTGACCAGCGGCGACAAGTTTGGCAACTCAAATAACAACAGCAACAACAAATGCAATTTTATTGATGACAAACTTAATTACGTATACAAATAAGAAGGCAAAGAATGCGCCAGTTGACTGTAAATGCGCGACTGGCAAATGCCCTGTAGTGAAATTTATATTGAAAAAATACGGAGAAGTAATATTCTATTTTAAAAAAAATGTGGGATATGTTGAATATAGTACAATATATAAAGTTAGTAATCATTATTTATTGAGGTCAGATTTCGGTTAGTTGTTCAACTATTTATTTATTAGAAATGTCGAAAATTTTGAACCTTACTAAAAGTTTTACAATGGGCATTATAAAAATTGTTTGTCCAACTTTCAAAAAATATGAATTTTAACAAACTTAACAATAGCATTATTAACTAAAAAAGTTTCAAGAATTTTCGTAGGGCGAGTTAATTTTAGAAAATTATATTCAAAATTTTTATTTTAAATTGAAACAATATCATTTAAATTTAATGTGACAGACTAATGCACATTGCGAGAATTCGAAAAATTATAAAAGGAATAGCGTTTAAAAAAGCAAATTCTTTTTGGCTAACAACAATAAATTATATATAACATATTCAAGACAAATGTGAAGATCGCGCTTTAGCTATGAAACATGTTGATTAGCCGTAGCTAATAAGGCTTAATTTAGTGTGTGCCAAAATGGGCAGCTCAACTACTTAGCTGCTTAAATTTGGTCATTAAAGTGGCTTAGAGCAATGAACCTGGAAATCGGAGAGAATGTCTATAATAAGTGAGACTATTAATAGCTATATTTAGAGCTGTGAGCTGTTGGCTGCTTAGATTAATTGGCTGGCTGATTATTGAGAAGATTAAAGCTCAGCTTCAATTAGTAATTAAATTAATTTAAATGATCATCAATCAAAGGCAGCATCTATGTCTAGTTACTGTAACTGTATCTGAATCTGCTCTTCTATCGGCGCTGAGTCAGTAATTTGCGTGTGTGTGTGTGTGTCTGTGTGTGTGTGTGTATGTTGGCCAAATTAGGCAGGCGGCTAACAACTTTGTGTAAACTTGACTTTGACATAGTCAACAGAGCGAGTTATGCCAACTGTTTTTCTTTTTTCCAGTTTATTTTTTCAATTTGTTTGCATTTCCTGAACAATTCACAGTTATACGCTTTAGGGAATCTGCTTTGTTGCTTGTTGCTTCATACAATTATTATTATATATTTGACGAATTCCTCAGCTTTTGTCATTATCGTTCATTATTATTAGCACATGGCGTGCCAGAAATCTTAAATCAATAATCATACCAAATATTTGTGCGAGTCTCTGTTTAAAATTTGCAAATTTTTTGCGCACACAATCAATTAAAGTTAAATATATACAACAATAAAACAATAATATAATAATATTAAATAATAAAGTAGAAATATTTTGAGATCGATGATGTCAAGTGCTGCATAATTTTTATTCCGATTATTATTTATTTTTATCTATGGTTGGATTTACGTCAAAAACACCGCACATTCCGTTTGCTCAAAGGTTTAACAACCTATGCGTCAAAATCAAATTTAATATACTGAACTGAACCCAGCTTCTCATCCGGTTTGACGAGAATAGTTCACAGACTAAGGCTTAGTTCTCAGCGTTCACACGTGTTCGCAAATAACATGCTCATATTTTCCAGAAAACTGAAAAACAATTGAAAATATATAGATAAGCAGTTTTTTTAAAAATCAATTTAGTGGGTTATGAAATGTGGAAAAGCCCATTTGAAATCTATCTACTTAATTGCACAAAAATGTTCTGTACTTGAAAATCGGTGAAATCATTATTTTATTTATTTGTTGGTGTATAGATATATATATATAGATTATGCTTAGTCTTATGATATTTGAACAGCGTGTAAACAAGTTATATTAACATTGATTATATATGCAAGTTTGATCTTTACTTTCAATTTGAACAAAGCTTAAAGTGCTTTACAGTCATTTGGTTTCTTTTTTTGTCTTGGTTATAAAACGGTTTCATAAATTTTTCAAGCTTTATTTAGATACGCTTCTATTTGGATGTGTTACTACGCAGGCCCTATTTAGTGAGTTTCAAGAGTTGATGTTCTACATGTGCTTTGACAAGAATTTCTCGTTTTCGAATACCGATTTTAGCGTGTCCAGTCAACATTGTTTTATTAGTCAAGGTCGATTAGTTTGATTTTTTATAAGTTTTGAATCGATTTTTTGCGTTTTGTGAGGCTGTAAAATGTGAACATAAATTAGTTAAACATCAATTTGGCCTGAAAGACAGAGAAGCTGTCTCTGATTGATATAGTATTAGAGTTATATATAGCGTGCTACAGTTCATCTCTGAACTGGTTTTGTACGGCTAGGAAATAGGTTCAATAAGAAATAAATTGCATAATTAAGATTAATGGCTCAATCTTTAGACCGTTGTTAGCCGTGTTTATGCTGCACTTAAGAAGTCGCATGGTCAAGCTAATTGATTTGCATACACGTCAAAAGCACGCCTTTGGCTACTGTGATGCTTCTGTAGCTTCTACCAAGAAAGCCAAACTAAAATAAGCATAAAAAACCAAAAAAAACAAAAAAAAAAACAGAAGAAACACCTTGGCGATTCTTGAACTTTTGGCCCGCAGCCAGCTAACATGAT
>SCDS01004344.1:0-11612 GCA_004149465.1 Drosophila nigromelanica
TAAGACACGAAATGAATTGTGCAAAGCGTAGTCGGTTGTGCATGTAGGCAAGAATAACGGGTAATAGTTTCTAGTAGGTCTAAAGGGCACAGAGAAGTTTATTCGACCTAAAAGAAACAAGGAATCAATATCGCCATTAATCAACTTATGTAGGAAGACAACCCCAAGGATTGTCCTGCGGTTGGTTAGCGACGGAAGATTAATAAGTAAAGGTCCTGTATGTCTAAATATAAGATTCAAATACAGTACTTAATAGAAGACACGTTCTTATTTTATTAAGAACGTTTTCAACTACTGCAAGTATGAAACTTCTTGCAACACAAATGTAGACATAAATTCAAAAATGTTGTTCTTATGAGTTTTTCTTAATTTAAGAATATATTGGAACGAAATGTTTTTAAAATGTATTTTCTTATTGAGATTGAAGTTCAGATGTCTAAAGTAAACGAACTAAAATCAAGCTTAAACTTTTAAAAATTATTTTGTTTTGAATTGAGAAAGTGCTGAAGATTTTTGCAGTATATTCGGGAAAAATTCTGACTTACTTTTCTTTTGTCAGCTCGTTGTCTTGATTTAAGTACAGATTACTTAATTTTGTTCTGTGTAGAGCAGGTTTTTTTTTTCAAGTGTGGCAATGGGAAAACTGCATCAGGAAGAGGAACAGCTGCAGCAGCTTTTGGTTCTATGGATTTTTCCTATACATGATTTATTTTTAATGGTTCTTTTGAAACGTGTCTCTGCGTGTGCATGTTCGGTTTATTATTAGTTATTATGTTTGTGCCAAGTGCCGAGTTATTGTCGACACTGCCGCAGGAATGCGGCGTTTTGTTTGCCAGCGCCTTTGTTGCTGGGGCCAATGGAGACGAGGATCGGGCTTAGACGTCATCATGCAGTTGTACTTTAATGGGCCAAGTTTTATGCATTTCATTGGCACAGCAATTTGATGTCATTATTTCAAAGTTGTGCGTCGAAACAATGATGTCGAGAACAACTACGAATAGTTTATTGAAGTTTTGCCGTGTAACATTGTTAAATCCATATATTTGTGCTTCACAAATTCCTTGGAAATCCTCTCGACACCAGACAGCTTGAGCTTCAAAGAGTCACTGTCTGGCATTCCGTGGGCCATTGAAAGCATTTGTCATACATTTGGCTTAAGCTCATTAACAAAGTCGAAAAGTCTTTTAAGTATTTCTATAGCCAACCCAGATATGTCTTTGCGCCTATATATATACGTATATATATATAAGTATATATAAATATGCGCATGCGAGTAAATTGAAAACAGGCGGAAACTGAAAATATTTTACGAGCTGCATCGCTGGCAATTTATGTCTGTCTGTAGTCCCAGAAATATTTGTTAGGGTGAGATTTCTGGCACTAAAGTTAAGAGCGTGTCAAGTAAGTGCTTAGCTTTTTGTACCGCTGTCTATAAAATGTATTAAAAAATGTATGGAGTACTATTTATATATGTATGTGAACGTTTTGGGGTTATATTTTTGAGGGGCCTTAAATTAAATAAAACCTTAAGAATTAAATGAAACGTGATATGAAACGTTTTAAATACGTCGAAAGATTCACTTTGTTCAATTAAAGGGATTATAATATAAAGACCTTATATAGCGTGCTTAAAATATGTAAATGAATATTTAGAGAGAGAGAGAGAGAGAGAGGGGTTAATACTCTTTTCAGTGTATCACATATTTTCCAAAAACATAACACTAGTAATATAGCGGCAACAACAAAGTGTTTGTTGTTCTCACCCATCCTCCAGCACCAAAGTTGCTCTACAATAATTATTTTCCCCCCACGCCTCCCCACACTTCATCATCGTCAGCACTCAGTTAAAAAGAGAAGAAAAAATAACGTGCCCACAAATTATTATACCTATTTTGTGTCGCTGTCGGTGCGTTCAAAATCATTTAAAGCCGTGCGCTGTTGCCGCACTTCACTCAGCAAGCCCCTGGACTGGGACGAGGAACTGAGAACTGAGCTTCCGCTCCTTTTCCCGCCTCTCGGGTGGGTTTTCACCCACCCTGTAGTTCACAGGGTGCGTGCGTGTGTATGTGCGTGTGTGTGTGTGTTTGTTTGCTTTTTTGAGTTATGTATACGTAAGTAAAGTGGAAATTAAGTAGATACTCTTTCTTTATTGGTGGCGGCAGTCTTCCTCTTGAAATTGATTGTGTCAACAGTACCGTTTCATACATAAATAAATGAGTATATAATAATTAGCGTACGCATTTTATAGGAACAGTTAACCGGTTAATATAAAAAAAAAATGTTCACAAAAATACGATATACATCAGCTCTTGGGTCTAACACATACTAAATACACACAAAATCATAAACGGCGCCAAAAACTGGTAACTTTGGTGTTGAATTATGTGGCGTTAAATTAAAAAAGGTTTATCTCTGAAACGAGGCTAAGAAAATCGGAATAGTCATCTTCATTAACAATAAGACAAAGTGAAAGAAAGAGTAAGAAGAAAGAAGGAGACAGAAAGAGATTAACATAATTTTGGCGCCCCCATATAAAGAATCAAAGCCATAATTTGTAAAAATATTTGATTGCCTCGCCCAGAGACCGAACGAGGTGACATTTATCAGGCAGACATCATCTACGTCGCGTACGACGAGGCATGCCAGAGCTCCCACCTATGCAAACACACACGTGTGTGTGTGTGTGTGTGTGTGTGTGTGTGTGCTAGGAGCTTGTGTATGTAAACTGAGTCACGTTTTTTTTTTTTTTGGGAGCTGCCAACTCGTCGAGTTTTATCGCAGCTCTGTAATCTGGCTAACGAGCGACAGACAACGACGACAAGCGACAAAACAATTCTTTTATTTAATGTTAAAGATATTTAAAGTTCCATTGCTCGCGTGTTTATTCTCCATTTTTGCGTAGCTCGAAGCGGGCCTTAATTAATGCGACGGCAAGAACGCTTCGCTCTTAATATGCAAAGCGCGTCTTGTTCGCTTTTCGAGCAGCTTCACGTCTGGCTCGTCGCTATCGTTGGACCCTCGTCGCGTTCGCTGTTGTTCGCCCGGCGAGTTGGCAGCCCGTTCGGGTCGCTTTCCACAGGCTCTTGACACATTCCCATGCACCGCCCACCACCCACCCACCCACCACCCAGTCGAGCAGGCAAAACATTCGCCCACGTGCGTGGCCGTTGCTCGCGAATCTCGTTGTGCAACTCATTCAACTTGGGGACAAACCACCCTCGCTCTCTGTGGCAGCAACACGCCCCCACCCCGTCCATAAGTAGCTGTAAACGTTGGCAGCGCCCGTCAACTTGAGTCTTCGCCTCCCTGACTGACATTTTCAGTCGTTGTGGTCATCGCTACTCTGCGTACAGTGCTATAAGAGCATGCTCAATGTGAACACACCCTACACACAGCTCTCAATTGCAGTGATATAAATTCGAATTTCAATTTCATTACACTCGAGTTGTCGTCAGGGTTTTTTTATTCAATTTTAAATGAAGGTAAATTAATTCTTGAACTTTCGTGCGTATTGTCTTTTATTCATTTTAAAGGAGGATGGAGTATAGAGTTATAGAAAAAGTGGCATTTATGTGACCTGTTTATGCTAAAGAAACACTTCAATTCCTTACTTAAATGCGGGATCATTAATTTTGACAAATTCTTTTCGTATTAGATACATTTACACAATTGCAATATAATAATTTAAATAGCCTGGGAAGTTTTTACCACGCAGAA
The DNA here is from genome assembly GCA_004149465.1 of Drosophila nigromelanica. Lineage (NCBI taxonomy): Eukaryota > Metazoa > Arthropoda > Insecta > Diptera > Drosophilidae > Drosophila > Drosophila nigromelanica. The sequence goes on from SCDS01004344.1 coordinate 3,718, forward strand.
GGAAGCATTTGCATCAACCTCTGAGATTGGAAGAGCATATGCAGCTCAAGTATATTTAATTTAAGTTTCCCTTTTGGGTATGGCTGAGTAAAAAATAAAAAAAACAAAGGAGTGTCTTTGTGTCCCTGTGTGTGTAAATGTGTTTATCTGTTTGTGAACATTTGTTCAACTCGCAGATGTGTTCAGGGTATCTCCTAGTCGAGCACTGTCGATTAGAGCGCTCTTGTTTACCCATCATTACATTTGGGCTATAATATTAAATAAGCTGTCCACTTCAGATAGCCAACTTGTCAGCCAATCAGTAAGTGCATAACACGATTCCACGTGCTCTCTTTCTCTCTCTCCCTCTCCCTCTCTCTCTCTCTCTCTCGCTATTTTCGTATCTCTCGTTATGTCAACCAACACCTAAACAGTGGCCCACTTTGTCTCCTGTGGGCTTAACGGTTTCTCACGTGTCCCATGTCGGTCCAGATACATGGCATATGCATGTATCTGTATCTGTGACTTGTCACCTTTCCATCAGCAGCGCTTCGTAGTCGACCACAAGGTGGACAGGTTGTGGTTTCAGTTGTCGTCCGACTTGCCGCTGATTTTAATTGAATGTTGGATCGGCGGCTTGTTGTTAGAACAGCCTTTTGGCCAGCTTCGCGTAGGCATTGAATAATATTTCGTGTTACGCATTAGCTAATTGCATTCTGGCCAAACACTTATTAAAGCTACTTATGGCCCGAACCGTTGGCGCAAACGTGACTTTGTGTGGGTCTCAGCCGTGAGACGAATCTAATGAATGAGTGGGTAAAACTGAAATTGCAAAACCTTTCCAAAGTGTTCGGCGATTCTCGAACAGCTGTCGAACAGGTTTCGAGCTCGGCAGCAGATGTTTGTCTCGGCTCGAAGAGCCGCTGAATTACACATATCAGCATGTTGAATATGTTATTCGAATATCGAAACTAATTCCATATTGCGTTTGCTCAGCATCGATTTGTTCTACTGTTGATGGAGGTGTCGAATGGTTTGCGTGTCAGTCGATGGACTTCGAAACTCCAAACTGACCTGTGAACTGTGCGTGTTGAATAGTGTCCTTGGGGGCGGACCGTGTTCGATGGGCGCGGCAGTTTCATGCGTGTGCCCATTGAACTTCTGCGCTTTGTTTGGCAGGAAGTTATTAATTTCTAATTTCCTTTCGCGGCAGGAGTCATGATTGGTCATAAAAGCGTGTGTTTTTTGGGATTCGTGCTTGTGCCTGGAATGGGTTAATTAGGTATTGGATGGGCGTAAACAGAACACAAACTTATGAGGGCGGCACATATCCTGGTTGCAGGGGAAGAAACAAAGGAAATAATTATACCTTACACTCATGTTTTAATGCTGTTTCACAAAGTGTAAAGTGTAAAATGATAAAGTTTATTAAGTTTGAGCCAAAAAAAAGAGTAGTGCACATTCGGTTAATCCCAATCTTAATTGTTTATTTAATGATGTTGTGAACGTCGCTATGCTCAGCATATAAACTAAATACTATCTACATCTAGCTGCCATTTGATATAGCCCTCTATGGAAACAATTGTTTGAAAATTTAGTTTTATTCTAAAAACTTATTTAAATATTTATAAATAACGCAAATATCTTCTAATTATTTTGACGACCCAACTGGATACTTTTGCAAGCATTCCTCCAGCTTGAAGATTTTTATCGCATTAGTCATGTAATTCTACATACATATATGCACATACATACATACATACACACATACATATATTGACATGTGTACATACGCTTGTTTATATGTTGATTCAAAACTCAATTTGCGACTGCGTTCGTGCTACTGTTTGTTTACTGTGGCGCCACTTGAATGGTACTGCCCGTTTATTTGATTCTTTACTCCAGACTTGAATCCTTCATACTTGAAGTTACAGCCCCCACGTCCTTTCCGCATGTGGTACGAATATGACCTTAGCTCCACTTGCAATCCCCATCGTTTTAATCATGTTGCCACATAATTGTTTTAGACTATAGATCTGTACCCTATATATATATATCTATATGTATATATATGTATATAAAAGTGTGTATATTCTGTGCTGATTCATATTTATTTATATTTGTATGTAATTGAAAAATTGCGCGTCAACAAAATCTAAAAAGCGACACAATTGAGAGAGAGAGAGACGTTATTACAACTTTGTTGTTGCTGCTGTTCTGGACTGGGATAAATCGCATTCGTTGAGCAGCTGCTAACGTCACCAGCATCTTGAAAATGATTGCCGGTATGAAACCGGTTTCGTTGGTTTGTTTATTGTGCTTGCGATTTGCCAAAACTTTAAGATAGGGTTAAAACTGACCGAGCCACTTTGATATGGCCATTCAAAAACACCTGCCGCAAAGTTTGCCGAAAACAGCAAAGATTCCAAAAGGTCGAGGCAAAAGTAATGCAGCGAAGAGAAGAAGTCGCGAAACAAAACAAACTTTAAGAAGCAGCTGGTGTCGAATCACGTACAGAAGGGAAATAAAGTCAGGGACAAGATAACATTTTATTCAAAATGTGATTTTTTTGCGGATTCGAAGCGTTTATATGTAGAGCGAGATACAACAAATGAAGTTGAAGGAGCTTAAGTATAAAAGGTTGGCTTTATATAGCCTATTGCTCGTGACCAAAATCAACAGCCAAATTTTGTATCTTTATACCATATTAGCTACGTCTCGAATTGAAACATTAAAATTTTTTTTATATAAACCAGTTTGTATCAATTGATTAATAAACTGACCGATTGATGCATCCGAGAAAACTAGAAAATTACATTTTTTTCAGTCGTAATCTTTTACATATGTATACTATGAAGAATTTCTACCACTATAACAAATCGGCTTTGAAGCTGTTTCAAATGCTCTATATAAATGTCAAGAAAAATTAGTATTGTTTTGACATTGATAAAAGTTGGCATAGTACAAAGAAAGCTGGATAAAAACTCGCTACCACTATAAGCAAAGACAATTTGGATATTATCAGTGGAATAAGTCCAGCGGATGATATTGTATGCTCTCAAGAATTGAGAACGTTTATTTTAGGTTAAGGTTTGAATGTTGCAAACTAATTTATTGATCGAAGTATTCCACTCAGCAACCTAAACAATTGTTTATAATCGTATTCTTGATTCAAAAAGTAAAAACATATGTGTAACAGCTGCAACACATAATTTGATTCGCAGTGTCCGTCCCTCATTTAGGTGTTCATCTTTTTTTTGCCATTCTGCCTTGCATGCAGGCGTATGTATCTTTATATTGGTGTATATATTCGTTGAAGATTCACGTGCCCACTTCCCAGCAGACACTGTGACGTGCATATGGCCAACATGTGCTTGCTGCTGTGCATTTTAATTATTTTAAAAGGAATTGTTTCGAATTCGGCTCGCGTCGTCTGCGCATTTCCTGCATTTTAAAATTAAGGAATTTTCATAATTGTGCTTTGCGCGGCGATGCCTAAAAAAGTCCAACAATTGAAAACTTAATACGGCAAAGGCAAATGCAACGCCCGAAACCTGGACTAATAAGTATTTATTAAATAAGGTAAATTCATAGGACACACGCAACGCTCAATTGGACACTCAACGAAAAACTGTTGATATTGTTTTGTTATTGTTGTTGGCCCGGGCTAATTAATTCCTTAGAGTGACACACCCCATGTGGTAAAGTAGTTTGGTTGAAACTCGTCAGTCGTAATGTCCTAGAGATTCACATAATGAAAATGTATATTAGCTTTCACTGTGTTTACGGCACAGTGGTATGCGGACAGTGGCACACAAGTGCGCCCACTGTGCGCGCCAATTTTAATTATTCCAACAGCTTGTTTGTTGTTTTTCGTGCCGTTTGTTTTGAAAGGCGAGCTGAGCGTTAATTAATGCGAGAATGGAAATGATAAATTAGAGACAAGTGCCCACATGACCCAAAAATTCAACAATGCGCGGTTGAAGGACATGCGAAAAAGTCGTTATATAATGGAAAGATGATAGAAATGTATTCAAAGAATTTTGTTTTGGGTTTTAAAATTAAAAAAAATTCAAATAAAATTAATCTTGTTTAACTAGCTTTTTCAAAGCTTATTTATTATTATTTGTATAAAACAACTATAAAATTGGTTGCCAGTATTGAGATTTTATTTTAAAATAATAATAATGGTAGGTTACAAAAAACGATCTAAACATAAAATACGAGCTTCCACAAAATAAAACTAATATTTGAAAATGATTTTCAAGTGAATGAAAAACTTTCATATTACTGCCAAGCACCTGTGATTTCAGGGGGGAAAGGAGTCCGTTATGCGTCACCATTCAGCTCACCCGCTCCTGCTGGTCTGGTCTATGGGCTGATCTGGCAGCTTTTGTTGTGCAGCAGCAGCCTCGAAAGTGTCAACGAACGATTTTTGTGCCCGGCCTTTGTTTGAGGTGCCCGTTTTGTGGGAGGAAGTGAAAGAGAGACCAGTTCTAGTAGTTTTTTTTTGTTTGTTTTGTTGTTGTTCTTGCTGTTGTTGTCAGAACAACGCCGACACACTTCAGCACATACGAGCATGCTGCAGGGCACTCACTGATCCATGGCATTCAATTGTCGAGCAGCACCAACCACGACAACTGTGGAACAAAAGCCGAACTCTTGACAATTGACTGGGCATAGCGACTGACAAATTTAATGACAAATATGTATAAAGCTTGCATATGTGGATGGCCACATTGAAGTACATATGTACATATATTCCAATATATACACAACTTCCGCCGTGGATGCCCTGAATATTTAAAGTGCTTTATGGGTTTTTAATTATTTGTACTAATTTTTGATATCTCTCGTTTTGTTGCAGCCACCGTTGGCAGCACTTTAGCTGCCAATCCACCAGATGCCGACCAAAAAGGACCCGTCTTTCTCAAGGAACCCACCAATCGCATTGACTTCTCAAACTCCACGGGCGCCGAAATCGAATGCAAATCTAGCGGCAATCCCATGCCCGAAATCATCTGGGTGCGCAGTGATGGAACCGCCGTGGGAGATGTGCCCGGCCTGCGTCAAATCTCGTCGGATGGCAAACTGGTCTTTCCACCCTTCCGCGCCGAGGATTATCGCCAGGAAGTGCATGCCCAGGTCTACGCTTGTCTGGCACGCAATCAGTTTGGCTCCATCATATCGCGGGATGTTCATGTGCGAGCGGGTAAGTTGTCGCTGTTCTAGAGAGAGAACATCGGAGTCTACTGAGTGCAGAGTACGTCAATGGATGTTGGTCGCATAAATATGCTGGACGATGGATTCTTTTTTGTTCAAATAAATAACATTTTAATGTTGATAATTATGAAAATAGTACATTAAGGGATTCTCAGATGCAAATGATTCTTAAATTCCATAAAAAATACATGAATGTAATAATGGTTTCCGAAACCAACTTATAAAAGTATTCGAAAACAGAATATTAATACAAATATATTTATCGCAACCACATCCACTGCCTGTGCACTGCACTCAAATATTTTTTGCAGATTTACAGCAAATTTCAACGGAAGTAAATCAACGTTGGTATTCGTTATTCGGCGGTCTACGTTGTTCTGGAACAGTCACTTCTTCGTTTGGCTTGAACTGTACAAAGGGAAACGTTCATCAGGGATTATAGGAAATTATTTGTACAAGAAATCTATTCTTAAACGCATAACCTAATCAGGCTTCTACCAAATACACTTTAAAAGCCTTGGCACTTGGCAATTTCTATTGCAGTTTTATGCCTTTTGCTTTTCTGGGCAACGCTTTCGGGCAGCAGAAGGTGTTAAAATGTTGCAGATAATTGTTGCTGTTGTCCAACTTTTTCGACGAAATTGTCTTCTTTGGGCCACCTCCGGTGTGCCGGGGGATTTGCCATATGCGCTGCCCATTGTCGGGGCAATCGACTTTGCAATTTCACTGTAATTAATCGTTGTGCAAGCTGTTGGCAATGCTGGTGATGATGATGATGATGATGACGCAATTGGCTTGTCGCCCGAGTTCATAGCAGGAGTTCGTCAGAGCTCGCAGTTTATCGAATTATATTTTCATCCGCTTCGCGGACCTGTTTCTACACATTTCGTCCACGCTGTCAGCTAACGCTGTGAAAATATCCATCACTTCTGCTTGCATAAACCAGCGCTAAATAGGCCGATGTTAATGGCTTTTTCCTAATTATGTTAGAATCATATGTGCAACCCCTATGATAGCCACCTGGCAGCCATAGAGGGCAACTTGTCAACTTGGCTTAGTCATCGGGCTTCTCTCTCTCTCGACGGTTGACGTGTTAGTCAGCAATTAGCTCACGCCATGAGACCTAACCCAACCTCTTCTATCCCCACACTCCACAATCAGCTGTAGCTCATTATTGTCGTTTGGCTTTGCCTAGCGTGAGCTTGGGCTTGCTTCCTATTAACTAAGTGAATTTATAATGTTTGTTTAGTGCCAAAAATATGCTTAAAGTGGAGACCGATGATAGCGATGGCCAGCCATGTTGCGGCTCAGCATGAATTATGGCTCGAGCACGGGCTACACCTCCAAATGCTGGCTAAGAACGACAACAAAATAAATGGCTTTAATTAATATAACAGTCGGTCTAAGCCTGGTTGTGATTATGTTTATTTCGCACTTTCCACTTAATTGGTCGTTTAATTGCTTTCCGACAAACAGGAAACGCGCAAATTGTTTCCAGGAACTGAACGAAAAGAGTTGTCAAGGTTTCGCAGGTGCTTTGAGCGTGAGAATGTTTGGCTTTGTCATCGAGTCGAGTCCCATAGAACACATCATAACTAAACGCACTTCATTCACCAAAAAAAACACATTTCAGTTGTTGCCCAGTACTACGAGGCCGATGTAAACAAGGAGCACGTGATTCGTGGCAATTCGGCGGTTATCAAGTGTCTGATACCCTCATTTGTGGCCGATTTCGTTGAGGTTGTCTCCTGGCACACCGACCAGGAGGAGAACTACTTTCCTGGCACAGAATATGGTGCGCTGCTCCCAATAGACTGCAACTACAACAAATACTATTCCTCTAGCATAGCACTCTGCACTTGATATTTAGGCTTAGGTTTACTAAACGCATGGTCGCAGCAACAATAAGAACAACCATCATTCCATTCATCATCTCAACTTTCCCATACAATTTTATCGAGTTTTATATTTTTCGTTTCTTCTATACGTTTAGTCGTTTCGCAACACTACGAAGAGGATATACACAAGGCGTTTGTCATACGCGGCAATTCGGCCATTTTGAAATGTGATATACCATCGTTTGTAGCCGATTTTGTGAATGTCATATCCTGGCATACCGATCAGGAAGAGAATTTCTATCCAGACACTGAATATGGTGTGTGCTTTTCGCCCTCTCTATTCGCCTGTGTGCGTGTGTGTGTGTGTGTGCCTCTCTCTATTTATGTGTGTGTTGTGCGTGTGTTGCAAAACAGCACTACTTTAACTACGTCTGCAAACTACATATACCCCAAACAACAACACACCCATTCACACACACACACCCAGACGAACACAGCACACGCCCACAGAATACTCGTGTAAAGCGCAAGTACAGTTAACCCACACTAAGTACTACCAGGTAGTAGCCACACCACCACCACCACCACCAACAAACCAACACCAACACCAAAATGATACACTAATAACTGTAAAATACGAGCAACACTGGTGTGTTATTGCAACGAGCTAACTCAATTAACCAACACTGGTTAGGCTACCAACAATCATTACAGTTCTCCAAGCTTCGTCAAGTGTTTCGAAAACAATTTGATTTTTGTTTTGATTAATTATTCAATTTGATTTGATTTTGTTTGCCAATCGCTTAACCATCAATCTTATTTTGCTTTGTGGCTTTACTTTAGTCGTTGCCCAAT
>SCDS01004400.1:0-10556 GCA_004149465.1 Drosophila nigromelanica
CGTTCCAACAATTAAAGCCACCCCACTGAAGAGGCCCAGCCTGTAAAGCAAAACAGCGAAAATGAATAAATAGATTGACAATAGATAATAGTTAGTATAAATATAAATATATGTATAGTATATATATAAATATTACAACAGAAAAATATAAATGGATATATCACAATATATAGCGTGTAGAGAATGAAATGTGACCAAACCATAAGTAAACAATTAAGAACCCTGCAGTCGGGCGTAACTGAGTGCGCAATACACTGTTCACAGTGTCTAAACAATTATTAAACAGTCCAAAGGGGTGATAATAATTATTATTATCACCTTAAGCCAGTGACCTTTCAACTATTACCTTATGAAATATCGATTTAAAGCGACAAAGTTGGTGAGGTCACGAGTAGTCTATTTGCTAAATTGATGACTTGGCTCTAAAACTGGGGTGGGGGGAGGGAGATATGAGTTGATCTGCGGTCAAATTTGGTGACTTAGACGCGTAAACTGTGGAATATATAATATAAAACATCCAAGTCCGAGATTTTAGTTTAAATAGCAAACCAAAAAAAAATCGCTTAGACGGACGGACATAGCACAATACTAATATACTCCTGTTCTCTTTCTGACAGAGTACACAGAACACAAGAAACGTGAAGCTGTCCTTAATGCCGATGCTTACCTTCTCTCGAGGTGAACAGTGTCGTTCTGCGTTGAGCCATTCCTCTCCAGCGGCTTCCGCATCCGCCCGGTCCCTGATGAGTCGGTCTCTGTCGCTTCGGGCCCTTCTGTCCCAAGAGACCCATTGGCACACATTGTCCCATTGCTCGTTGCTTTTGTTGGCACATTATGTCCTACACGGCACCGACAGCCACACGTAAGAAATCACAGAACAAAATAAAACCACAGATTATTAAAGTAAAAAAAATAACATTTAAAAAACGAACGTTCTCACAACAACAACAACAACAACAAAAAAAACAGTATGATGGATAAACAAATATTCTGCACGAGGTGATTTTTTTTTCTCAAATGCATGTGTATATGTATGTGATCAACATAATTATATTTCGGCTGTCGCCTTGGCCAACGAATGCCTCACGCGGTATTGGGCGGTATCATCAAATATGGCTACACACACACGAGCACAGACACACACTCCCACCCACCCACCTCGATTATCTGCTGAAGAAATATTTTTGCATGCGTTTTTTTGCAAGCAAAATAGTTGTGATATTTTATCGCGCATGGCATGGACGGATAAAAAATAGACAAAATTATTTCGCCGCGAATTTCAGCTCACAGCGAAGAATATGGCGAACGAAGGCGAATATAAATTAGAATTTGAATGAGGCGGCGAAAGCGCGTACTGAATGTTCCGAATAATCGATGGCAACTGTTGGAACAGTTTGCTGGCTTCTCGTCAAATACCGTTGATAAGCTAACGATGCCTTTTCCGACACGAGCCGAACACGAAGCGTCAAACGTCAAAGTTCTGAGCGGACCTGCCTCTCTCGTGCATGCGTCCGAGCTCTCGGAGCTTTCACTGTGCGCTGCCGAACAGCTTCGGGCCTGTGTACGTGATACGAACACCGGCTACAGTCTAATATGTACACACACATACATACACATGTAGTTTCGGGTGCGCTATATTTACAAGGTGATGAAGTCCAAGTCCTCATACGTTATTTTATTTAATTTTTGGGTGGAAAACAGAAAGTCGTTCTGATTCTCTGATACGTACTAGATCTTTATAACGCTGCTTGCCACCATAGAGACATATTTTGCGGACACGTATTCAGAAAAGCAAAAATAAACATAATTCTCCGAATATATTTTGCGTCTGTATGCTGCCGCTATTTATAACAGGGGTAGGAGTCTCTACATTTGTTCACAAATATATATACATGTACAACATCCATTTAAAATTTTATATTTTACTCGTACTCACTGAAAATGGGCAAAAAGGGTATAATGGGGGATATATGTACATATACATATATTCGTGTATATTCTCGTCAGATAAAGAGCTCGCAGTTGCGCACAGTTTTTGAAATAAAGACTTTAAATTTTGCATACAGACTACTAATGACCTATTTTGAAGATTGAGCCACGCCCACTCCCCTAAGTGAGAGTATAACAGTCGGGTATAGCCGACTGCTCAATACTAGTTATCAGTGTCACAATTTCAAAAACTGTTCTAATAATTATTGTAAACTATAGCAGAGTTCATCAGTAGTGTAAATTCTACAATCAGCGTTGCTAAAATATGTTAACAGCTGTAAACTCTAAATCTGAGTTTTAAGTCGTTATATCAATATATCCGTTTCCCTAAAATACAATTCAAAAATCTTATCTTTAGATTGCCGACGATTAAATACCCATGCGCTATACTTTGATACCTTCAAATGAGTAACAAATTTCGTGGCAAAATTATAGCACCCGTTGCAAGGGTATAATAAGATCACATGTTCTTAGTTTTTCCGGCGTGTGTGTCTGCGCTGTATTCGCCTTTTGACGCAAGAGCATCGATGGATGCTGTTTACGATATCGTTTCGTTATTTGTTATAGTTATTTGTTTTGTTAGCTTTATCTATCAAAATTAAAAAAATGTTTTTTTGAAAATACTTTTTTTGTTTCAAATAAAACACGACACCAATATACATATATATACAATGCAAATGAGAGAATAACAACAAACAAGTAAAAAGAAATCAAACGGAAAGTTCTTTGTTTCTGCCACATCTACAAAGTCGAAAGAGAACGTTTTTCACACAAACGAGCCGAGGGAAAATCGAACAACAAAAACACACTCACATTTATATGCATTGAAAACCCCAACCGCATCTCTCTATGTTTTCAGTTAGTTCAAGCTAATTCTCAGGCACGGACCGACATGAAACATTTTTCGATAAATTTGTTCTACCACATAAAGAGTCGTATATGGGGGACAGCAGAATAGGCGCGTGTCAACAATTTTGGCGGATCCAACGAAGCGCAAACAAATTTGTTGTTTTGCTTTATCCCAATTTTTGTTTTTCTAACTTCGGTTCTACTTGCATGTTCAAAATGATATATGCATATTGTGCCGGACAATGCCGGCCATTGTTTCTCTTTCCGATAAATACATACAAAAGTAAAAGTGGCTGAATATTTGAGGTAAATAAAAAGCGTAGTGCCCGCAATTCAAAGTACAAAATAGCGAAAATATGATTACCGATTTGTTTGAATTAGTTATTAGTGCAAATAAACGAGATTGTACTGTACAAACGGGAGGGCAGAAAAAAAAAAACAGTTTCCAGCGTATGCGTCAATACTAAGGTATATTACGGTAATTTGTCGCTGAGTCCAGGGTACCTTCTAATCGGGCAGTCTCGACAATAGCAATCTACTTTTTTTGCTTAATCTAGTGACTTCTCTCAGTCTCTCCTAAACAAATTCAGCAAGAATAAATAATGTGGCTGCCTCTTTTCGTGTGTTGCGCATTTCTGTCTCATCTGACTGAATTGTTAGTTTATTAATAGAGAAATCCGCTTCGGATACGTCTCGCTATTGGGTCATGTGTTTCTATGAGTGTCCATTACATATTGAAAGAAAAAAACTCAACTGATTATTGCAGCTACGTCACAGAGATTTTTCACTCTGGAAGTATATCAATCTTCATTGCTCTATCAAGTTCCCGCTTCAGTGCAATTAGCACTGGTCTTATTATCCCGATAAATAAGCCCATTGGCTTTCTTATACGTTGCACGACATTGGGCGATGAATATATACAAACTCGATGTGCTTTCTCAGATACAACAACGTATATTCGAATAATTAAACACAATACGGGTATACTTATACCCTCTGCGCATCAGAAATGGAAAAGCAGGGGTATAATGATTTTGTGAGAATGTATGTATCAGAAAGCTCCATAACGGACATGCCTTAAGCGAGTCCTGATCAAGAATACTTTATGATGGCGGCGATTCTTTCTACCATCTCTATCAAGCGATTATACCCTTGTTTCTTCATTTTCGATGGGTACCTTATACCCTGTATACTTTGTATAAGAAACATCAAAGTATTATAGAACAATACAACTTCATCCTTCGGCAAATTACCCTACTATATAATGCGTATTCACGTAAACATACGTACCAAATTCGATGGCTCTCTTATAACCTTCAAGACATTCTAAATCGATATTTATCGATAATAAGATATTCGGGCAAGATAATAATTAAATAGTTATTGACTTGTTCAAAGTGTGGTATATAGAAATAATGAATATTGAAAATCCAATCCAATGCGGTCAAGCGAACATGGGTAAATCACTTAGCTAATCGTCGAAATAAAGAATATATATACATTTATATACTTTATGTTAAGTGCTTTATTCTGTCTAGAAGATAACTTGAATACGTATATATAATTCTGTACCTATCTAGATCTAGCCGAGGCCGCTCTCACTGATAAACAATACTTATACTTAATGAGATCGAGAATGTGACGATTTCTAAATTCCCACAATTTGCTGAATAGGTTTTGAAAAATGAAGAAGCCAACAAATCCCGTTGAATTTCTCTCCTTTTGATCGGTAATAACGGTCAGCAAGTCTAAAGTTCAAAGAGACGCAAAACGTACTTTGTATATAGATCTTAACTGATATTTGAATTGACAGACTGAAATTCTTTTAATCTTCTTGTGCATTGCGTTCCAGCCCATTTTGCGATTCTTGCAATTAGTTCGTTAAACATTTGGTATCGTTATCGCCTGCTGTCGCACCGTTTTTGTCATTGGTGCGCGTTTCAATTTAACTCAATTGACTTTTATTTAGCTCGTGACGCACTAACTATATAGAAACGTTGATACCCCACGCCCTTCCCTCTAATTGATGATGACGCTAATGATCAGACATAATAATTACAAAGTGATAAATTTATTTGCTGGGCTATGTTCGTCGCGCAATTTACGGCCCAGCAAAAAAAAACACATAAATTGAAAATTTCTTGATGCGAGTGCAAAATACTCAAGCTGACCAAGCAAGCGTGCTCTAGTCGAGAATGCCCACTCAGCAGATACCCTGCATCCAGCTGCCAGCCGCCGTAACATACATTCGACCTTCCGTTCATCCAAACACACATTCAATCTCACACATATTCACAGGCCCCCACTCTGGAAAATGAATTATTGAAAAAGTTCAGTTTATTATTATCCGATCTTAATGAAATTTTCATGAATTGAATAGAGCATCTGAACGCGCAAGCTTGTACTATACATATTTTATTATGGATTTTATCGATTTGCCACACCTACAATGGGCGCACCGTCAAATAAAAAATAACACGAGTATATAGTCCAAATTTCAGGTTCAAGCTTCAATAATAGCAAAAACAAAACATTCACTCATGCAAATGGACGAAAATATATATATTTATATTTATATTTATATATACTATATGTGGTCAGATATGCCTACTTTTTACATTTACACAAAATCATCATACTCTGTGTACCCATTAATATATAATATGGTGGAAATTCGAAAGGATAGTACTCATATGGAGAAGGGGATATGGCTACTTAAAGGATGGGATGGGATGGATGGGAAGAATGCTTTTAGCTTGGTAAGCTGGGTAAGTATTAAACACGCTCTTTAACACGTTCGCATTTCGGAGCATCTGATCAGCCGTGTGTTACCCTATGCCACCTCATAGAGGAGACGTCCAAGTATAGGATGCAGCACACAATCTATGCCTGGCAAGAGAGTTGAACTCTATATACTATTATATACTATATAAATATGTTAAGCACAAGAGGGACCCATCTCCTACACGTAAAGTGAAAGGGTAGTGCCAAGAAACCGAAATGATGTGTTTTGGGTGGCTGACTTTTGGGCTTTCAATACTCCTTCCTCTTATCAAAAAAACAAAAAGTTAAGCGTTGCAGTCGGGTGTAACTGACTGCGCAATACTCGATCACATGGCCGAAAATTTTCTATTCGATTTTTAGAAGATGTTATTAGAAAACTCCCTAGCAAATTTGATGACTCTAGCTCTCAAATGGTGGAAGATATGGATTCACTCGATTTATCATGTACCCAAAAATTTTGACTTTAAAAAGTCGGCATAGCCAAAAAATAGACTTTAATAGACATCAAGACGGACATTACACAAAACCAAAATATTTTCAGTTTGTGAACAAGTATAAAAAATCACCTTAAAATATTTTTTTGATTATTATGAAAACGGTTATACGGATGACCGTACAGTGACTGACAAACCAATATACTCCTTTTCACTTTGTAAGCAGAGTATTTGTATACATCACATATACATACATATGTTTCTATAAATACGCATACATAAAAATGGTAACCAGAACCAGATGCAGAGATTTTGTGTTTGTAGGATAAAAGCTTTTATTTGACGCATGCGCTCAACCGGATGTCCTTGCCATGACATCGTGCTCGAGACTCGAGACTCGAGACGGCTAATAAGGCGTCGTTGGCTTCTTAAACGCTGCGCACTTTCACTGAAATGCGATGTCAATTGCCAGCCGCCATCCAAACCAGGACCCACCCCAACCGCATTTCCAAAACCAGCCCTTAGCCAAACGTGCTACCCCAAAAGCTTCTGAAATGAAATGGCGCCTAAATTCTGACATGCTTCCCAAAAAACAAATTGTGCATAAATAAAAACATGGAAGCCTGACAGCTATTATCGCAAGCCTCTGTACGTGTAGTAAGTGTAAGTACTCTAGTCGAGAGTATCTGATAATATGTCCATATCCAAGCATACACTTAAGGCCGGTTGTAGGCGTGGTCGAAATGGTTTGACTCGATCTATTGCGGAGTTTGTCGGCTCTAAGACAGTAGAGTCAAAACAAATTTGAAGGTCACTGCCTTGAGGTTACAACAATCAGAGATTGTTTAAGCTGCAAGTTGCTTACTAATTCTATTTATCGCTAATGGACTACGTAAGGTCAATGAACCTTAGAAAGGCCAAGTGAACTTTACTCAAATCGGAAACTTGCACTAAATCAAATAAATATTAGCAACGCCCACAAGCAACAAGCTGAGCTCTCGACGTAAATTAGACCGGCTATATACATACATATCGTGTTAGTATCAGTTGTAATATAATGCCGTTGCCTAAAATAGACAATGTACGACAGACATGTAAATAGAGCGCAGACCACAAGCTGGTTACAAAACTTAAATATAGATGCACAACAAGGAAATTGGAATATGATAGACAAGCAGTCAACCAGACAACAACAACAAAACCACAACAAATGTATTTTACCCTATTCACAAATTGAGAAAACCATATTGGTTTTGTGCAATGCTCTTGCGAGGCTAGTAGATTTTTGGCCACCTTTTAAAAAATAAATTTAATGTTTCAAATTTATAATTCCTAAAATCCCTGCTCAAAAGTTACCGGCTTGTGGTTATTGTTTTAAAAGAAAACAAAAAGATCTCCTGAGTTAATTATACCGTTTCTCTATATTCGTTTATTTGTCCAATTTTGGAAACTGGAAATTTTAAATATAATATAGTAGAGAAAAAAAAATGCGACAGCTCCGTATCCTACTCGGGGGCTCTTAATTAGTGCATACTAATTTATTTGCTACACTCGTGCACAAATTAAACAAAATATAGTTGATTATGCAATATATATATAATACTATGTGTACTCGCGTCAGATATAGCGTTAAGACTTTTGGATACGGCCTAGAAAAATCGAACATGTGAATATGCGCTAGCACTTTTAGAATCCAATGTATCAAAGTTCATCAAGATCGGTTAGGAAACACAGAAGTTGTTGCTAAAATTTGACAAATGGCATCACGCCCAAGCAATTTCCGTAAGCAGGTGCAAACATACATCAATGCGAACATGTGACTGTATTATTTTTAAACCTCTATTGCAATTGCTTGCGACTGTATTATTACTTCAATAGTAGTTCGTAAGTTTTGGTTTTATCTCACATGGTAGGGATGCGAGTGCTAAATATTTTATTTATTTATCTAGTTTTTCTAAAAGCACTGTTTTTTGTTCTATAGTTCCGGTTCTACTCCAGTTCGCCTTAAATTATAGGATACAGGGTATTTAGTAGTCAAGTACTCTGACTGTGAATCAATTTTTTAAATAAAATAATTTGTATTTTTTTTATTAAAAACAAATAACTGATAATTTGTTAATTGAACAAATTTAAGTTCGTTCTGTTTTTGGAAGAAAACAAAATGAAAAGCCAAAGTAGTAAGATTATTGCAGTCGGGTGTATCCAGCTACGCAATACCCTTGCCCCTAGCGTAATAACAGCTGAACACAGTTTAAATCGGCTAAATTAATTATGAAAGAAATGAAAACACATGCAGCCATAAAGTCTTTCATCGCCCTTGGTCCAGTAAATAGCTTTGGACTGTTGCGTAACCGCGTACACGGCAAGTGGACGACTATGCTTTGGTCTTAAATCATGGCCAGATGTACNNGTGCACATATATATAAGAGTCTATATACTTATATTTATCAAAAACATATATGTACATATATGTCTCCATGTACAATACATGTGTTTATTCATATTACTGTTTTTGTTACCGGTACTTTTAGTAAATGGCGGGGTGCACGGGAGCAGGCGGTAAATAAGGTGGGAGTTGTTGCCGCTGTTGCACGGGTGTCGTCTCGACCGTGGCCGGTTGGATTTTCATTAAGCTTAGCTGGCCATAATGACTGAAACAGCTGTTTTGCACGCATGTATGTACGTATGTATGTATGTATGTATGTATGTACATACATACACTCATTTTAAACAGCACAGAAAACATTTTCCCCGCCAAATATTTACCCGTTATTTTGCTGTTTGACGCATGCGCGTGATTAGTCCGCCTGTCAGTTGACTACAAGCAGCGCTTTTTATTATTTCATTTTTTTTTTGGCTTTTGCCTTTTAGCTTTTCTCAATAGCCGCTTAGCAATGGATCACATGAACATTATGCATACGCACTGTTGGATGCAAGATTTTACATATAGTATATATAATGCACCGCACGTCACCGTATCATCTGCCACTTAGCTCGCAGCAAATATTGCATAAAAAAATTAACACTTTTTTGCAAACACTCAACAACAACAGCAAAAAGAAAACTACAGTTATGTAGATTGATAGGCAATGCGCCAAACTTGACGACTGTAGCTAGATGACATTTGTCGTACTTGTAGCTTACTTGCAATATTAAAAGCTGTACAGCTACACTCACCATCGGCATAAATATGATTTGTGTTGCTTGGTTGGACATGCTGATACATGACTTGTTGTAGTGCACCAATGTCGTCACTTTCATGTCACTTTAAACACTACAGGAGAATGAAAGCAGTCGCGTTTGCCGCTCAGTATTTATACATACATAAGGCGACGAGAATGTTGCGTCGCTGCCGCTGCCGCTGCTGCTGCCGCTGCCTACTGCTGTCGTATCGCTGCCGTTGCTTTTGCGGCCCGTTTCCACAATAGACGTCGATTACACTCCGCAGCAAAAATGAGTACAGTTCAAAATTATTGAATTTTCCTAATACATCTAATTTTGTTTAAAGGCAATATAAACGCTCCCAAGAAATTTGTGTAAAAAAATTCGACTGATTAGTTCCAGACCTAAAACAGCAACTTAAAAGTACCATAAACAATATTTGAAAAAAATAGACGATTGTAAGAGTTCACATGATAACTTGAATATATTTTAAAAAGTACACTTTTCACACTTACGTTTGCTTTATATCACTGCTATAACTAAATATATTTTATTCACCATTTGGGAAATTATTTCTCTATTATTATCTCTACTTTCCGTTTTTATATTATAGCAAAACAATTCGTATATAAGTATTATATACATTTATAATGTATATATAAATAATATATTTATAATATATATAAATACCTTGTGTATATATATTTATATATAACTTAGCTATGAAAATTTAAAAAATGCACTATATGCATTCAAACACGAGTATCTTGGCTTTATAAAATTAATGGAATTCGTCATAAATTGTTTTTTCAGTCGTCTGCTTTAATTACACAATTAATACTTGCACTTGGCCCCTTCCACATGGCGTATACGTATTATGCCAAGTCCAACAAACAGCACAAAGACTTTGTTAGTGGCGCCGTTTGAGCCAGAATAGAACGAGATAGAGAGATAGCGTAAGGGCTCTCGCTCTCGCCTACAGTGAACACTCTGTAGTGAGCGCATTCGCGTTCACTCTTAAGCTGATAATATTTATGAACAAAGCACTCTTTAGTACTATTGATTTCCCTATTATTTATTAAAAATTTTTTATAATAAAATTACATATAAATATTTTCGGCAGCTTTGAGATACTATAAAACTTACTTTAAAACTTACGAAGAATATTTCTATTTTTCTCTAACTGAGTGGGGTGATTTCAAATACTCATTTTGTTATATTTTATTTTATATGCCTGCGATTGCTAACCGGATTAGCTGGCTCTAGTTTTTAAAGTCTCTGCGATATGCTAAGAAAACCAAGTCTTAAAATCGATTTTTACCAATGCTAATGAAATGT
>SCDS01004436.1:0-15245 GCA_004149465.1 Drosophila nigromelanica
CCGGCATCGTGTCCTTCCATCTGCAGCTCCTCGCTGGTGTTGCTTTTCATTGGCGTATTTCTACATTAAGGAAAAAACCAGAAAAAAGCATTTTAAATAATGCACAAGAAAATATAAGAAACTAATTTTCATTTCGAAATTAAATTCAATAAAATGTTTGAAAAATATAGCAAATTCGTGTTACACAATTCAGATTTAGGAATTTTAAATTTTACAATATGAACATGTACAAAAACTAATAATAAATAAAATACAATATCTTAATGACTTTCGTTTGCAGAGCATTAAAAAATAAATAATTAATATATACGAAAAAATGTTTTTTTGTGCTATATTTAAATAATACAACTCCAATTTAGATTTTAAAATACGAATACGAACAATAGTATAAGGACCATGAATTACGACTTGTCATAAAGAATTCGTTAAAAAAAATTTAATATATATATTCATATAATTATCATAATCATATAGAAATCGAGTTTGCCTAAAAAGTAAAAATGATGTATAAATTGACCATCGTAAGCAATGGAAACCCATTAAAAAAAAACTTGTATATTAAAAAGAAAATTGTAGAAAAATAAATATTTTTTTGCATAACTCGAACTCGAACCTATAAAATGGGAATTTTCAAAATCGTAACTAATATGAATAAATAATACGTTCAATAATTAAAAAGCAATTATTTTAGAGCAACCAAAAAGAAGTTTTATAGCAAAAACTTTATAAATTGCAAAAATAAAATGATGTTTTTCTAACACAAGCGAAACTCGAACATATCTTGGATATTTACAAAATCGAAATAGTCTGAATAAATATTACGTTAAATAATTCATAATTGAAGGAGCTTTGGAGCGGAGCTGTATAAATTGCAAAAAAAAAGAGAATTTCCAAAAATAAAAAATTTAAACATTTTAATTCGCAGTCGAAAGGTGAACTTATAAAAAAGAAAATTGATAATTTAAGGGGTATCAATCGGTCGTGACATAGCGCATTATTTTGTGCAGAAATTGGTGACGGATTTAATATATATCGATTACCGTTTAAATGCACGGTTCAGTTAGAGGAGTGCGGGTGTAATTATTGGACTTACATGGACGCCACCTCCAAGTCGTTGTCATCGCGCTCCTCGCTCGGCGCGTTCCTGGCCAGCGGCGTTGATGACGCCATTGGCTTGTCCTGCTCCTGGTTCTGGTTGGCGCCGCTGGTGAAGTGAATGATCCGCTTCTTGGGTATGTTGCGTATGCTGGTCGCATTCGCATTGTCCTCGCTGCCACTGGGCAGCGACTGATGCAGCACCTGTGGGCTCGTGATGCGCACCGTGTGCATTTCGCTGTCCACCATGATGCGCATTTGAAAGTTCTTGAAATAGGTGGCCGGCTGGCGTTGCGCAAGCTGTGCCGGTTTGCTGCCGCTATCCGCATACGAATAGCTGAATGTGTTCGCCACTTGACTCCCGCTGCGGCACATGTCCAGCTCGTACTCGCCACTGGCCGCCGGCTGCGTCTGCGGCTGCAATTCCGGCGATTGCTGCGTTGTCTGCGCCTCGGCCAGTGTGGCCAATGGCGTCGCTGGCGTCTCCAGGCGCGCCTCCGCCCGTTTCTTGGCTGGTTTTTTGGTTACTTTGACATTGGTCAAGCTCCGAACTGGTTTTGTTGGCTCGCTGCTGCTGGGCTGCGACTCCTCAGGCGCGGGTGCTGTAATATAAAAAAAAAACAAGCGTGTTAATAAGTAATAATAATAATTTAATAATAAAAATTCCAATAAAATATGTAGAACACAATCTATAAATAGTAATCCATATGAATGTATTTAAATATTCATGCCAAGCTTTCATAAACTTTGAAATCAGTTAACAAAAATGTTTGCTTGTTTAAGATCGATTTATCGATTTTAGCAAAATAATTAATCATTTGAATATATTTAGTATAGTATATAAAGTATATAGTTAGTATAGTATATAGAGTATACATTTATATAGTATATAAACTATATTCTATCGAACACTTAGCCACTTGCTCCAAGCTTGAACTTGTTGAGAATTCTAACGAAATATTTTCGCTTCTTTTTAAATTTGATAATAATTTTAAGGCAACGAAACCTTGCAAGACAGTAAAATTAAAAGTTATTGGACGATTCTATATTCGAAAATACACTCAAACAAATTTGGTGGCTCCAGTTTTCGAGATTTGCTTAGAAAACCACGTCTTAAAATCGATATTAATTAAATGAGCAGAATATAAAATGCAATCTAGTATATAAGAATCTATGATCGAAAAGTTTAGGTCTCTTTTTGAAGTTTCCGACATAGCTGCATGCATACAGACGGACGGACAGGGCTAATCAAGAATATATCAGCATATTATATATGTATATATCAGTATACCCTCTCTCAAATGGCTTTGCCAGCTACTTACTCTTGTTGTCAATCAGTCGCGAGGAGCGTCGCATGTTGCCGCGCAACGGCTCCGGCTGCCCAATCAGCTTCTTGGGTCGTCCACGTCGCTGTCCAGCGGTCGTCGTTGGCGCCGCGCTTAGATTCAATGCAATTAGCAGCGCAGGATCGAGATCGCTGCTGGACAGCTCCGGCTGCTCAGATCTGGTTTTAATCGGTTCACTGGGCGCCGGCTTCGCTTTGATTGGTTTACTTGGCGCAATCTTCACTGGTTCCGCTGCTGCTGCTGCTGCTGCTGCTCTTGCTGTTGTTGGTTTCTCTGGTTGCGTTGTTTGGGTTTCCTTTTTGGGTGATTTATTGGTACGAATGGGATTCGGATTTGCCAGCTTGGCCGTTTCGCGCATCGCGTTTAGCTTCTTGTTGGTTTTCCTGGGTCGCGCCTTTGGCGTTGTCTGCTGCTTCACCTTGGCCTTGACACGTTCCCGCACCTTGGCCAGATCGAGCATCCGCTGGGCATTCTCCACAATCTCAACTTCCCGCCGCATTTCGACAACGGACTGCTGCTTAACGGACAACGTTAACTTGAGGGCGGCTGTCACTGGTGGCGGCGGCGGCGGCGCCATTTCACCGCTGGTATTTGCATCAGCAGCAACATTGCTGCTGCTGCTAGCCGCCGCATCTTTGCTGGGCGTCAGCCAGTTGCGCAACGGATAACGCACCTCCCCATCCTGGCTAACCAGCTGCGTCGGTTCGCTGTCAATCGCCAGCGGTGGCGCATCTCGTGAGCCGCCGGCAGAAGCTGCCTTCATCCATTCCTCGTCCTCGGTGCTGCTAATATCGGACAGATTGTCCATATCCAATAGCTTGATGGTGCGTGCAGCGGGCAGCCCAACAGCAGCTGTCACATGGCTCGAATGCGTCGAGGATGCGGCAGATGTATTATTATTATTATTATTATTATTGTTGTTGTTGTTGTTGTTGCTGGTGCTGCTGCTGGTGCTGCTGTTGCTGCTGCTGGCGCTGCTCGACGAACTGGAGCTGCTGGAGGAGGTGGAACTGCTGCCGCTGGAGCTGCTGCTGCTTGAGTTATCAACAACCGCATCGGGCAGACCGGCGACCAGCTTATAGTGTGGCGTCTCCAACAACGTTGGCTCCGTCGCGTTCGCGTTCGCATTGGCGGCCAGCGCAGTGGCGCCCTCGACACTGTCCACAGCCTCGCTGCCAAAGGAGCGAACGCGTCGCAGCACCGTCGGCTCCACCGGCAGCCACTTGGCGCTCAGCTCGATGCTGGCCAGCTCCATTTGCTTGGTGGGCGTCGGTTGCAGGGCGCACTGCGCATTTGTGTCCGTGTGCTCGGCCTCGTCCGGGCGATAGTAGGAGCTGCCCGAGGAGTAGTCCGTTTTGGCCGCGCTGCCGTGCGGCGTGCCCAGCGCCTGACCGAACGGCGTGCTCAGCCGCATGCCCGGCGTGATCGCCGACAGCATCGGTGTGTCCAGTATGCTCTTCGTATCGCTGCCAAACAGAAACGAGGCCGATGGCAACAGCTTCGCATACGGCGTGTTCAGACGCGGTATTGCCGTCGTCGGTCCAGGCGTTGGCGGCACCTCGTCCGTCTCCGCCTCTGCCTCTGCCGCCTGCAGCGTCACCTTGAACGGCGTCTCCAACAGGCTGGCTATGTCAGCCAAGCGATCTGCACGCGGCACTTTCGCCTCCGGCTTGACGGGTGCTGGTTTCGCAGGTTGTTGCTCCAGCTGCTGTTCCTGTTGCTCCTGTTCATGTTGCTTCTGCTCCAGTTGCTCGCATTTCTCAACTTGCTTGTTGTCTCCGCTTTTTGACAGCTCCTCGCTGGCCTGCTGCAATTGTTTCTGCTGCTGCAATTGTTGCTGCTGCTGCAATTTTTGCTGTTGCTGCTGCTTTTGTTTCTGCTTCTGTTTCTTTCGCTTGGCGCTGAGCGGCGGTGATTTGGGCTTCTTTAGTTTGAGGTTCATCGGCGTGTCCACCGCCGGCGTCTTCTTTTTGCTGGTCACGTGCCGATTGCGACGGACGCGCACCTTGCTCTGCATCCCCTCCTGCCGCTTGGCGTTGATTTCGCGCAATCGCTGCTCCAGATCGCTGCTGTTGCTGTTCATCTGACGATGCCAGGCGGCCAATAGATCCTCCTTATCGCCAGTTGGCAGCCCCGACACATTTGTGTGCTGCGCGGGCGCACGTTCGTTCTCCTTGCTGTCATCCAAAGAGCTGATCGATGTGCATTTATCCGTTGGCTGCTCCTTCACCTTCACCTTCACCGCCTCCGTCTCTGAAATGATGCGCTTGCAGGCTTTCGCTGCGGCGCGACGCTTCTGCTTGCGCTTGGGAGTTGCGGCCATTGGTGGCGCCACGTTCTTGCTCTGCTTGGAGTTCTTGTGGGCAGCGACTGCCTTGATCACCGTCTGATTGCTGCTCTCCTCCATGGCGAAAAGTGGCGGCACACAGCCATTGCTCTCATTGCCGCTAACATCAGCAGCAGCAGCAGCAGCAGCAGATGTTGTTGCTGCTGCAGTTGCTACTGTTGCTGCAGTTGCTGTTGCTGGTTCGCAGGCACTGCTCCCAAAGCTGGGCAATATCTCCACATTCTTTATGATTGGCTTCTCCAGCTGCACGTCCGCCTCCTTCGTTGCCTGCTGCTGCTCCGCTTGTTTCTCTTTGCGCGTCGCCTTCAGCTGCGTGCGGCGCGTGGAGAGCGGCGTATTCTGAATTTTGGTGACCGCCTTGGGCGAGAAGTTCAGCGTGCGCACGTGTGAGGTGCGCTTGCGTGGCGTGGACAGGCTGCGAAACGCCTTCACATTCACAATGCCCGAGGTGGAGGGCGTTGCCCGCTCGAGCACCAAACGCGATGAGTCGAGGGAAGCGGGCACAGCGCTGGCGATGACGGCGGTCGCTTTGCCGGCCGAACGCTCCAGTTGACCATCCAGCTTGGGCTGTTCGCGGCGGCGCTACCGAAGGCGCCTCCACGTGGGTCGTCGGCGGCTGTTTGACGGCGCTGTTAATGATTATCGAATTGGGCGGCAGCTGATTGGCGGCAACGGTAATCGGCTCCGGCAGCGGTATCTCAATGTGCGAGACATCCGCGTTGGCGAACGCATCGGAGCGCAGCTGCTGCGCCAGCCACTCGTTGTTTACCAGAAACGGCAAATGGGAGAGCAGCCCCTCGTTGGACAGAAACATGGGAAACGTTAGCTGGCCATTGGTGGCGTCCACGCACACCTGACCACCACCACCACCAACGCCGCCACCGCCGCCGCCAGCAGCGACACCGGCGTCCGCTAACGCTGATCCACCATCGGCGAAACTAATAAGATTCTCGCTGCCAAAGCTCAGATTCGCTGACGGCGGCAGCTGCTGGTGCTTCTGTGCGCTCTCGTTCGAGTTGAGCACTATCAGCTTCGATATACTGAAATTGGGATCGATCAGAGTGCCAATCGAGCTGTTCGGATTCAGCTGAATGATGGCATTGTTTGGGCCGGCGTTAACCACGCTGACCTCTCCGTTGGCGGCCGCATTGGCGGATGCAACCGCCGACCGAATAATTAGCGGGGTCTGTGGCGGTCCTGGTTCCACTGGTCCATCTGTGGCTGCTGTTGCTGCTGCTGCCGCATCAGTTGGTGCGGATCCATCTGGTGGCAATTCCATGCCAACCACTTCCTGTACAATGCGATCGAATGATGGATCCTTCTCGGTGGCCTCCAGTATGTTCCTGACCAGACCATCCAGCACCGCCTCCGAGTTGACAGACTCCGCCGTTGGTGCGTGCACCGTCAGCGACTGCAGCGCCACGTTGATGTTGTTCAGCAGCTTGCTCTGAAAGTCGCTGTTGGTCAGGATGGCCTGCGTCAATTCCTGCAAGGGATATAATGTATGCATTTTTTAAGTGAAACATATTATGGCTCTTTATAAATCAGAAATTGCACTTTTTGATCATGTTTGATCGAAAAAACAGATCAAATATAAATAAAATATATACTAAACTAAAGGTAGCTGTAAAACTGAGACATTCGTTAAAATAGAAACAGACAAACATGGCTATATAGAATATAATAATAACTATATAGAATATATATATAACTATATAGAATATAATAATAATAACTGAGACATTCGTTAAAATAGAAACAGACAAACATGGCTATATAGAATATATATATACTTTATGGATCACAAATTTTGTTACAAAATTATAATTACAATATAAAACATGTAAAAGTGCCCAACTAGAAGTTACCCTAACCAAATTCATGAATAACTTTAAAACTCAGCATATGATCTTATTGAACTTTTTTTTTTTTGCATAATACTTGGGAAATTTGGGAGGAGGTATTCAAAAATATAAATATTCTCGATCTGCGTATGCCTTAAGAGAACATACAAAATCAAATTTGGTGCATTTAGCTCTTATAGTCTCTGGGATATGCCCAAAAAACGATAAAAATCGATATTAAGAAAATGGGGCAAAGTACCAAGAAAAAAGATTAACTTGTTCTGCGTAAAGTATTTGGAGAATCTATAGGTATCTAGAACATGGCTAAGTTAACTGCTCACTTTATGACTCCTTTCGCCTGTTACAAACATTTGCACAGAACCATTACACCCGTTTTAACAATTTTTAATGGGTTGAGGGTATAATGATAAAGCAGATAAATCAAGAACATCTGTTGTAATTATGGGTATATAATTATAGCACTGTAAAAACTGCAAATATTTTCAGCTATTTGTGTGCTCCTCTCAATTGAGAAGAACAGCCTGGAAAGATGCTTACCGGCATTGTCTGCGGCGTTGGCATCATCAGTTCAGCCTCTTCGCGGCCGGTGCGAGGGGTGGAATTGTTTTTGGGCCCGTGTCCAGGAAATTGCAGGGCATCGTCCGTTTGGCCACTGCTGCAATCGGTGGCATTGCTGCTGTTCAGCGACTCGTTGCCCTCCACATGGCAGCTGCGCTCGACGCTGCAATACAAATGGGGTGCCAGCAGACGCGGACGTTTGCAGCTGACGTGCTCCACGGACGATGGTGACTCCGAGTTCGCCTGCTCCTCATCCGAGAGCAGTGTGTGGCCGCGTCTGTCGAGACAATCGATGATGATGCATCATCTTACAAAACAAAGAGATTTAAGTGGCTACTTACATGCGTCGTCTCTTGCGCTGCGTATTCGCACTTGCATTCGCATTATGGGTGCAGCCGCTGTCCCTGGTGCTTGTGGCTGCAGACTTGTCCAGCTTTAGGAGCTCGCCGACACGCTCGGACAGCTTGAGCTGCTGCAGGCGCTGGCGTGTGTCGCTGGGCAGCTTCTGTACCGCATTGGCCACTGAAAACGGCGACTCCAATTAGCTGGCTCTTGACATTTTTTGGCTAACCACTTACCCAGGCTGGTGATCTTGACGTGCTCGCGTATGATGTCCTCCAGGCCGCCATTGAGAAAGTTGTGCGGCTGCAGTCCCTGTCGCAGTGCAACAAACTCCTGATGCAGATGCGGCGATGTGCGGCACAGCGTTAGCGCCGCACGCTTCAAATTGTTGTTCACGAAATAGCCTGCAGATGTGCAAATTACATGGTGATTAAAGCGACGCTAGCAGGGGCATCCGTAACTCACCCAAAACGAGACGCGCGATATCCGAGTGGAGCACAATTGATTCCATTTTTGATTGCCAGTTGAATACTTTTGTTTAGTTGCTCGTCCAATTGAAATCGCTTCGGCGATTATCGCACATATTTACAATAACGCAAATGGACAAAAAGAAAAGGGGATTGTTTGTTTGCGTTGCTTTTTTGCAGTCTGCTTTCTGCTGCCGCTTCTTGTTGTCTGTTGTCTGTGTTGCCTGTTCTCTTTCGCAGATGCCGATGCCGATGTCGATAATGCTGATCAACTTTGTTGGGTATTTTACGTTTATTTAGATATTCGTTACAATCAACTGAATTGTAATATTGTTTGCACAATAACTAAACATATGCCGTTACTTGTATAAAGCGCGGTTTGTATTTATTTTGCAATCATCGTTGCGCACTGTACAACATACCTAAATAGCATCTGTTTGCCGCCAAAATGTAAAGCTATAGAGCTGCAATGCAACATTTTCTATCGATTATTATGTATGCAACAATCGAGAACATACAGAAATAAAGCGCTCCTGAACTTCAAAACCTGTATAGTATGATGCATACAAAAAATCACGTACCTTAAAGAAGCAATATATTGTTTTTCTGCTCTTGAATATATCCAAAAAATAATGAAATTCTATCCGATCTGGCAACGCTGTTGTGTTTGTGCACTCTTTAGGCTAACAGGACTTACAATTAATGCAAATGGCAGCTAAAGATGTTGTCACCGGGAAAAATGACGGCCCAGAGTCTGATAATCTAAATACAATCGATGCTGGAACGGATCAGGCCGCAACAGCTGCCGCCAGCACAGAAGCCACAGCAACGGCTCCGCCGCCGGCGAAGAGCGATGCTGGCGGACGTAAGCGTAAGCGGCATCTATTTAATGCGATACGTGCGCAAATGGAGTTTTACTTTGGCGATGCGAATCTCAGCAAGGATCGCTTTCTGCGTCGCCATGTGGAGCAGGATCCATGTGAGTGAATATTAACCTCGGTTTGACACCCTATAACTTTAATTCTTGTTGCCTGGTTTTAGACGTTCCGCTGGACATATTTCTGACATTCAACAAAATCAAGACGCTCACCCAGGATGTGCATCAAATATCTGTCTCGCTGTCCAATTCGCAGCTGCTGGAGTTGGACGAGACGCGTCTGAAAGTGCGCCGACGGACTGCACTGCCGGCGCATCGGGACGTTAACGATAAGACGCTGTACGTGGAGGCGCTGCCGGCGACGGCAACGCACGATTGGCTCAAGGAGGTGTTCAGTCGCTATGGCCCGGTTACGTATGTGTCGCTGCCGCACTATCCGGGCACGCGCAAGATCAAGGAGTTTGCGTTCATTGAGTTCGAAAAAAGCAGTTCCGTCGACAAGGCGATTAAGGCATTCGCCCAGATCCAGGGCGTTCTATCCGTGGAGCAGACCGACCCCAGCGAACTGGCCAGCATACGCTCGTTTCAGCAGCAACAGCAGCAGCAGCAGCAAAAGACGGACGCGCAAGAGGGGGGGCCACCGGACACGAAGCAGACAAACAAGCGCGAATGCGACAAGGAGAGTGTCCAGGAGACCGCTGTTGCAGCCAAGCGCGTCAAACTTGAGCCGCAGCAGGAGCCGAGCGAAGCATCCGGTGCCGAAACCACAGACGCAGACACCTCGCAGCAAAGTGACAGCGACAACAACAACGACGATGGCAAGGAGGGGGCGGAGGCGGAGGGCAAGAAACAGAAGCGTCGCCGCAAGCAAAAGAAGCGAATCATCGCGGACAGGCTCAAGCCGAACATTGATCCGAGCGCTTTGGAGCTGAAGGTGCTGCCCAAGAGCAGCTGGTGCAGCCTACGCAACAAGTACCTCAATCTGCAGCGTCGCCTGATCAGTGAGGCGAAGAGCAAGCTCTGGCGCAACTCGCAGGCCCAGCAGCCTGCCCAGAAGTGCACGGCGATGCAGCTGCAGCTGCAGGTGCAGCCACAGCAGCTGGCCGAGACGAAGGCCGGCTGCAATAGCAGTGCCAGCAGCGGTCACGAGGAAACGGAGCCACTCAGCGATGCTGGGGACGCGGCGGAGGTGCCGGTGCCGCCCAAGCGTCGGAAGCGCAACAAAAACGCTGGCGTGCATAAAATGAACATGAATTTCTATGGCGCCGGCGGCAGCGAGGCGGACGATAGCAAAATGGCAGCCAGGGCCGAGGATGCCGCCCAGGAGGAGCGTTCGCCGCTGTTCAAATACGAGCCGGGTCTGATTGTGGAGTGTACGCTCCACGAGCCCTGCACCAATGTGAAAGACTTCAAGGCGGACATGCGTCAGTATCCGGACATCAAGTATGTGGACATCAAGGAGGGCGATCAGGTGGCGCATTTGCGCATGGCCACGCCCACCGCCGCCGAGGAGCTGACACGTCAACTGGGCAGCGCCGAAATGCAGTTCAAGGTGCTGCGCGGACAGCCGGAGACGCAATACTGGCGCAAAATCGAACAGGATCGCGAGGCGAAGCTGACCAAAAAGGTGCGCGTTCAACAGAAACGCGGACGCGAAAAGGTTACCAAACTGCTGGCCAAGCACATCAAGTTCGATGATGCCGACGATGAAGTGACCGGCGATCCGGCAGCCCCCAACATCATCAGCATCCCAGCTGAAATTTAGCATTGATAATTCCATTAACAGATTGTACAAAGAACCGAATTATAATTACATATTCTAAATGCTGTCCGAGTGTAGAAAACACGTTTACAGTATAATAGCTTGAAAAAGACACAAAAACGCTCATAATTATAATGGGCGAGAGTGGGCGTGGCCGAAATGTTACTACTCAATATTTAAAAGGTTATTAGAAAACTGACAAATCTGTTGACTCTAGCTCTAAAATTATGGTAGATATGATAGATTTTACCTGTCCGAAGATATATGCAAACAAAATATCTATTTTCTACAGGTATATATTCCAAATGTTGATTCTCTAGTTTCAATAGAAACGGACGGACATGGCACAAACCCAATATACTTTTTCACTTTGTGAACGAGTATTAAAAATATATTTTTCTCTTTAGGTATGAGTATTTTATAATATAATTTTTTTTATATAATTTGGAATAGGTTAACCGGGACCGGAGCAAGTCTATCAATTAATATAATTAATAATAATTCAATAAAATTGATTCGGTAAGTCAGCCAACAAGTTAAATATGTATTTCGATTTAGTATATATATTTACATTAAGTTACATACAGTCTGTTCTTAAATACTACCATGCATTATGTACAATATTTGATGGTACCTTGGTACCTATACTATGTTTATCTTATCCATCTTGCGTTGTTCACATTTATCTACATAGCTTTTCTAGAATGTATTTCGTAAATTGGCTTAGCGATATATTCCTTACAATTATTTATACACTTTTACAACTATGTTTTTTCGTCAGTTATCCTTGTTTACGTAAGTTTCATATTGTTGCCAAAGAATCCGGCCGGATTAAATATAGAGCGAACCGTCGGCGGGGCCCAGATAATGCATGGATATGAGCAGCACATCGATGATTGTCCAGACACCGAGGCCACCGAAGCTAAACAGCTTGCCTATGCCCTCCTGCCAGTGGCCCAGGTAGAAGCGATCGGCGCCAAATCCGCCCAGGGTGAGGCTGATTAGTAGAGCGGTGCTCCAGCGATAGCCCTGCGTCCAGTTGCAGCGCAAATTGCGCGTAAACGACCGACTGCCCAGACAGAGCACATCCTGGTGCACCGTGCAATTGGTGCGATAATATTTCTCCGCGGCCGAATTGCAATTGGCATGTTGTTCGCAGTGCTGCTGCCACAGCTCCGTTTGGTAGCAGTAGCGACAGTTCATCTGGCGCTGGAACGTGCGCTCGCCCTGGCACTGCACATTGGTGACCGCCTCGCAGCTGATGTTCATGTCGCGCCCGTACAGACAGTTGAAGTTGTAGCTGCAGCGAATGCACGGATACTGCAGCCGGTCGCAGGGCGTCTCTTTGTCCAGCGGGCACAGCATGTTTGTGGTGCTGTTGTTGTTGTTGCTGTTGTCGCCAGCTGATGATGATTTGACGCCCATGTTGGCCATTGCTGGCACAAACACCTCATTGTCGTTGTTGTTGTTATTGTTGCTGTTGCCCGCATTGCTGTTGTCCTTGCGCTGATCACTCTTGACATCCGTCCGATCACTATGGTTGCCACCGCTGGTGTTTTCGCCCTTCTTAATGCTATTAAAGACGACGAGAACGATTAACGAACGCATATTGACCACGATGCATTCTCGCTGCTGTCTCATTTTCGCTGCTGATGGGCTGATACGGTGGAATCTTTCGGAGGCGAAGTTTCTCGGCTGTTGCCGTTGTTTTGGTTGTGATAGCGATAGTTGCCATTTACCGATAGGCCAAGTCATAGCATCGATAGCTACGTGCGTATCGATATTATTATGCGGCTTTGATTTTTCGATATTTGAGTTATAGCCACTTTCTCATAAAATACCAGATATTTAACATTTTGCAATTCGCCCCGAGAAATTCGTATTTTTTTCACATGACGTATCGCACTTATCGATTTTATGAAAAAAATACCATAGCACCACAAACAGCTGATGTAGCAACGAATCTAAGCGGTATTTTTAAAATACAGTTAGAAATTGTAGTCATCCCGAGCTCCGGCGCTCTCAATTGTGAAACTAAGCGGATAACGCCAAAACCAATGTGAGCTTAGATTTTAAATTTACTTTATTACAGTTGCATGCCGTCGAGGTGCTTGAAATTAACTATCGTCTAGCATGAAACGATTGTGGGTTTAGGTATCCCCAGAATTTTTGTACGCTGTTTCTGTAGTTCAAAAAAGTGTTAAATAACATTTAGGCAATTTGTAACATATGTTCGATGGGTTGCTTTACTGCACCGATAGTATTCGATATACATGGTTTTAGTACAACATATCGTTATCGTTTTGCCCAAGACCGATGTCATAACCTCGTTGGCGGCGACCAACTTTTCTGCTATCCGTTCTTTATTTACATCGTTTTGTATTAAATAATTTGACCGGTGAAAATGTTGACGCTGCGTCGTGGAGAGCAGCTGCGTGCGCGTCTGCATGCCGCCTGCCGCCGCTTCTTGGCCAGTAAAGCAGAGCCCAAGGCAGCGGCCGTGGCCGATTCTGAATACTCTGCGGAGCCGGAGTATCCGGTCATAAGGGATCTCTCGTTCAAGGGCCGCAAGCAGCAGACGGCCGCCGACTGGCACGAGGAGATACGCCAGGTGGCCACAGTGGAGGAGAAAATGATCAAAATAAATATGCCGCGCTATTACGGCTACAAAGTGGTGGATCTCAATGACACCAAGGTGCCCTACAATGCCCTGCCGATGACGCAACATTACACGCGCACTGTGCTGGAGGAGGTGCCGCTGTTGCAGGCCCAGGCCGACGACAAGACGGTGCACCTGGATGCGATTGTGAAGGCGGCACGCGACGATATCATTGAGGCGTTGGAATATGCCCACGACTACTACAAGTAAGTTGAAATGGGATGCCAAACAATCGTGAACTAATCCAGCTTGGGCGTTGCAGGCATCAGCTGACGTTGCTGGAGTCGCCGCCCGATGTTGTCACACGTGAGCGACAGCTGACACAGATTGTGGTGGAGCAGATCAACCGGACTGTGCTGCAGGCGCTCAGCGCTGACTATGCGCACCTGAATGAGATCGAGATAGACTACAATCCGCGCCATGAAGCCTTCTGGGCGGTCGGTGGCGTCGATCCGCCCAAGAATGTGGTTAAATCGAAACAGGGCCAAGATTGGCAAAAGGACGACGCCCACGACAGCGTTGACCGTCTGGTGCAGTACACCGGTGAGCCCTATTTGGCGCTGCGACACCACCAGCAGCTGCCACCATGGAAAACGCCAGAGGAGAGCGAGAACGCAACGCTGGCCAAGCAGCTGCCGCGCTACAAGTACGACGCTCGCACCTTGGGCTACAGCACCAAATATCAGCACGGCGTCAACGTGCCCGGCTACTGGCCCAGCGCCAATGCGGCCAACATGGGCCTGCTATCGTTCCAGTCGCGCGCCCATCTCCTGCTGCGGCCCAAGGAGTACGGTGAACGCGATCAGCTGGAGGCTCTGCATGCGCTGGCCATTCAATCATCGTACGCCTGGCTCCTGGCGCAGGCCAACTACAATGGCTTCAATACCTACAACGAGCTAACCTACCCGCTAAACACCCAGACTGTGATCACGAATGGACGCGAGTGGAGCTTGTACGAGTACCAGCTGAACACGTTGCTGTTGCACGGCTCGCACGTCGATGGGAATGCCCGTGTGAATTTCTGTCGCGGCACAACACCGCAGCCGCTCTACGCCGAGATTTCGGCCGATGGTAAATGTGTGGATTTCAATGAGAACACGCTGCGCCAGCTGCTCATCCTGTACAGCAATGTGCCGAGCATTCAGCGCACGGCCGACGAGCTGCTGCCCTATGTGGGCGGCCCAACGCTGCGACGCGCCGCCGATTATGAGAATCCGGATCAGCGAGAGTTCCTGGAAAGCACATTCAAGCATTTGGCATCAAAGCGACCGCGACACTTGGAGCTACCCGAAACTTATATGTGGGAGAAGCTGTACAAGATTGATAACAAGACGCGCGCAATGGAGGCGCGTCGTCGCTTCTTCGAGCTGGACATCAATCCATGGAAGCGAACCCTCGACCAGCACGACAAGGTTTACGTGCCGCGCGCAGTGCGGCCGGGTGGTCGCAAGAATCGCGAGCAGCGGTTCAAGAAAACCTACTACCCGTAAATGTTAACTGTTAACTGGCTAATAACTGATGCGCAGTTATTTTTATTTTTTAAAACTTAAATAAAGTAAATAATGTTTTGTTGTACAAAGCAAGCGATTCCTGTTCGGAGAATATAATAATACGAGAATCCCAGAAAAACGAATAGGTTTTTTTTTTTGTTGAATTCCATATGGATTTGCGTTCTTTAATATTTTCTTGTTTTTGCTTTTTATTGTTTAAAACATTTATTTAATTGCATATTGTATCGTTTCTTGCGTTTTATTCACTAAGTTAACATCTTTGCCGTTGAATAGTTTTTGGCATTTGAATTTTTTTTATTTATTTTTTAATTATACTTTTGCTCTGCTTTCATTAGTTGTAATTCATTAATGCATGTATGTGTATGTATGTATGTAAGTATATGTACTTGTTTTTTTTTTGTTGTCATATTCTTTTT
>SCDS01004534.1:0-11162 GCA_004149465.1 Drosophila nigromelanica
ATAAAAATCTTGGGGGAAATTAAAGTCAGCATTTTTATTAAATTAAATATATATACGTATATATATATATTATATATTATATTATTATTAAGCGAATAATACTTTCAGCTGAGGTTCGAGTGATTTTTTGGGCAACTTCCAAGTTATTCTCGTAGTATTATAATATATACTCTACTTTAAATAATATAATTCTTTAATAATACTATACACTGAATACTCCCTCACTATTTGACAGGCTAGTCAGTCATTACCTCAGGAGCCATCCGAGCATGAAGCAAACATTTCCAAAATACGCGTACGCAAGCCAACGGGTGAATTTTTAGAGCGTCGATTTTTTACACGCGACACATTACAGGTGCGTATGTTTTATGTGCCAAAGCATGTTCAGAATGTGACTGAAATCCTTTTTTTTTATTGGCATCAGGATCTATTGAACTTCGTAGCCGCCAGTGGTTTTCTAATCGATGAGTACAAGGTGATTAGCAGTTGGCCGAGACGTGATCTGACGGCCATTGATGCTGGCCAAACGCTGGAAACGCTCAAATTGTATCCGCAGGAAACAGTCATATTGGAGGAGCGATTTTGATTTCGATTTCGATTATGGTTATCATACCTATTCTGATTCTGTTCGTTTTGAGTTTTAACCGTTCGTTTTCATTGGATTTAAGTTCTCTGCATTAATAAGTGAAAAAATTTAGTCTTGTATTTTTATGTTAAAATTTTATATAGAGGAATCAGCAACAACTAAAAACTAAAACGAAACAAACAAAATCAAATGAAATAATCATATAGATCATTTAGGCGCTCCAATTAAGAGCAAAAAATTTTTTTTACAATACAAAACAAAAACAAAAAAGAAAAGAAAAGAAAAACGACATAAGAGCAGCATTAGTAGCACTTGCTGCATATACATATATACATATATATGTATGTGTGTATGTTGCCCCATCCTCGCCGACCCTCTCAACAGCCCCCTCTCTCACACTCTTAATAGCGTTAGCTTTAGTTAAGCATTGAAAAAAAAAGAAAGAAAAACGCATTTAAGTTGGCTTGTTTTACTTTATCAATAATAAATTATATAACATGTACTGAAACGCTTTGCCACAGGTTACACTTTTTGCGCTTAATTTACACACTGTTTTTTTTTTACACATAACAACATAAAACGGGATTACAATAGAAAAACGATCAAAATTGAGCACAAAATTGTTAATATTGCCGCCTACAACGAGTATTGCCTGTACAGAGCGCAGCTGAAGAGATTGGTTAATGGGGTTGTCCTAAGCTTAGCTAGCTGCGTGTGTGTGTGTGTGTGTGTTGGGGTGTAGCCTATTCGAATAGCTCAGCACCACGAGCAAAATGAGCACCACAACGAACAGGACCAGGACAACGGTATAGACACCCAACAGACCCTTGCGCAGGCCACCATACTGTGGAGGAGTGTTAAAAAGAGAAAAAAACATATATATAGAGACAGTTGTTACATTTATAATGAATCACAGCTTACCGGTGCATCCATTTTGCGCTCCATGCTCATGCCGTTGCGCATGGCGTGCTGATGATGATGCGACATGTCGCCCATTTGGAACGTGTTGATGCGCTGACTCTGCTGTCGATCCGATGCGATGCCCGATATCTGCCAATGATTAATGCACAAATAGATCTACCAATTAATGGACGTAGCCAATAGTTCAATAGGGGCATGGCATGCGATGAGGGAATTAGTAAACAAATGGATGAGCATTTAAGGACAATCGACAAAAACGCTATTCACAGGCAGGCAATGCGAGGGACAACACGCTAAAATTCTAAATATATACAGACTCGGGGACACATGATATGAAAGGGGCCCACCCACACACACACACACACTCATATACACTCAACACGCCTACACTTACGGAGAATATCAGGTGAACCAGCACGTGAAAGACCACGAATCCAACCAGAATCCAGTCCATCCATTCGGGCAGCTCCGCCTTGGGCAGTTTCACAGAGAAGAAAATGGCCACAACTGTAAAAGCAATAATGTTTATTAATGGATTAGAAGAGATTAACCGGCTTTGCTCGAGCAAAGCTATGTTAATTCATATTTTTTTTAAAAATGAGAGGGGGGTACATGGATTTTCCAAAAATAAAAAAAATTTCAAAGAATGCATCGATTTTAAATGTAGAATCGATGTTAATGAAAAATCATGACCAGAATACCATCAAAAATTAAAATCGGTTTAGTTTTCACAAACTTATGGGTGTTCGAAATATTAGACCTATGGGTCCGAGAGCTTTACATGTCCACATTTTTCTCAATTTTGGCATGATTTTTGACAAAAAAATTTGACTCCCTCAGAATCAGGTTAAATGTTGTTTTTTATGCTTTTTGTGGCCAGCAAAATCGATAAAAAAAAAATGCTAACTCCTAATTTTAAATTTAAGAAAAAATTTTTCGAAAATGAGTAGGGGGGGGGGGCGGATACATGCTTTTTCAAAAAAAAAAAAATTTTTTTTTTGTCAAAAATTCATCGATTTTAAATGTAATGTAGCTCGAAAACTGTTGGAGATATACGCATATCCGATAAAATATATGATAAAAATATCATCTTCAATAGAGCCGAAAATATTCGCGTTCATCCGGACAGACGCGTTCAGACGGACAGCACGACGGACATTGCACAAACTCAATATACTAGTTTCAATACCTAGTCTGGCTAACAGTGATAACAGATAACAGTGATAACGGTTAACAGAGCTGCTCTAAAACTTACTGCCAAGAATGTGCGCCAAATTGCCGCCCAGCCAATGGCCCCAGTTGAAGTAGGGACGCTTCTTGTCATTGGGACCGGGACGAAAGAGGGAGCCGATGGGTTGGAGAAAGCAGAGGATGACCGTAATCAGGCCCGTTATGGAATGGGCATGCCAAACGGCACGCTTGAGCTCCACCCAGATGAGGATGTAGGCGGCAATGGTTAGCGACCAGGTGGTGACCATCAGCATGCGATGCCAGGCGAACCACTGATCCTTGCCACAGGTCTGGCTGCCCACCCAGGTCTGCTTGAAGTAGCGCGCAAAGATGATGCCCAGCGATGTGGTGCCTATCCAGGCGGCAATCATGAAGGCGCCATGCAGACGGACCAGCAGTTGACTGGAACCGGCCACATCCTGGACAACGGCCAGATTGATTGGATTGCCCGAAGGCAGGCGACCAATATCGTGATAGCCAACGCTGTTTTCCTTCAGGCTGCTGCCCGAGGCGACGAGCATGTGGTAGACGCCATTCCTCAAATCGAAGCTGCGTCCCTGAACCACAGTCAGTGGATCACGCTGCACCCGGCAATAGATGACGCCATCCACGTACGAGGCATTCAACAGACGCGCCGAGCTCTGTGACTGCAAAGTGAAATTCGACTGGTGAATTGAATCATCATGTGGAGCAGCTGGACTTACCACACTGGCCCTGTTGGCGCTGAAGGGATTGGCGGAGGTGTAGGAGGAATACAGATTAACGCGTCCATTCTCGGGCACACATTCGGTGGTCAGATCCTCACCCATTTTGGCATCATCCGACAGACCAAAGGCCACATAGGCGGCATTGCTGCCTGTAAACACACAAATTCAATGTGAGTTTCTGGCGAAGATTACAGTTCCGGCTGCACTTACCCTTGCCGGAGCGCAGCTCAACTTCATAGATGTCACCACGCACGGTTACCGCCGAGACGGAGGTGCAGGATTTGCTCGCCACACAGCCATCGGGGAAGCCAAAGCAGTTCTTGCTCTGACCGCAGCCATCGTAGAAGGTATACTCGCTGGCAGCCACCACATTGGGCGCCACATAGTTGGGCGGCACATAGGGGGTTCTCGTGCTGCCAAAGTTCCCATTGAAATTGTTGGGCGGACTGGGCGTGGGCAGCGGGGCGCCTGCCGAGAGATCGCGTCGCACAACCTGCACGTAATTGGAGGGTATTCCCACCCAGAACTGATTGTACGACTGGGCAACTGTGGCGCTGTGATTTTAGTTTTATTAAATTTAAAATCAAATTTTCTGCCACGGACGAAAATTATACTGTCAGCCATAAAACTTTGGTAGATTTTCCGATATTGGTGAAACACTTAATCGTTATTTTTTATGTTGAGCTCTCAAATTGATGTTTAAGTGCATTTTTTGACTATGAAATATTCAATTAAATTTTGTAAAAATCTTACATAATTTTTTTAAATTGGATCTTTTAAAATATATATAAATATTCAAAAATCAGTCAGTAATTGCGGATTTTCAAAGCGGGAAAGAGAACTCATATTTGAAAATGTTTTATATAGAGCTCTAAAAAAAAGGTTGAAAGCTTATCAAAAAAAAAAGTTAAGTTTTTGGATTTACTTTTCGTTCCATCCCCTGACTAAAGATGTCTTCGATTTTATCTTCAATTAATTACATACTTGCACGTGGAAATATCCATAATTCAGTATATTATTTTTAATATTTCGGAAATACATCAGTGTCTACTAAATTTTGCTAAGTCTAGCTCTCAAATTGTTGGAGATACGGATTTTTATTGATTTTTCCCCAAAAGATCACATTTTCCGAAGCGAATATACACGAGTAAATCATCCAAGTTTCAAGTTCCTACATTACATAATAAGTTCCTACATACATAAACGAGAAGAGGAATTCAGCTCGCACTTAGTCAATTTCGGGTTACATGTTGTATAGCTAGAAAAGAGAGCACACTTACTTGAACACCACTTGACCCAGGAAATCCACTGGCGACTGCCAGTCGAGGCTGACCTGTGGCTTGGGACCCGCATTGCTGTGCGTGGCCGAATTATTGACGGAGTTCTCGCAGTTCATCAGCTTCACAGTGCCGTCGCGCGAGGGGCTGAACTGGCCGACAATCTGATATGGGGGATTGCGATTGCGGGCTTGGATCATGTAGCCGCCAAAGCTTAAGCCCGCTGGGACGCCGGTGATATCGACGCGCATTGTCTGGCCCTGGCCGACCACCGAGCTGGACGTCTCAATGGTGAAGGGCGAGACACTGTTCTCGGGCAGCACCGTGCCGCCGGCATGGAACGGCAGCATTGTGTCGCACACCGTTTCCGGTGCACCTTGAGGCAAACTCCGCACGGAGCCGGCAACCAGCAGCGCGGCCAGCGCGACGAGCAGCCAACGTTTGCGCACCGTCAACTCCATCAGCTGCGTGGACAATGACATCTCTGAGCACCTGTCGAATAGAGTGGAGACGACCATCATTAGCTCTGACTTCGCAGTTCACGAACCGTGTCCCCGACTGTCTTATGTCGTATGTCTTATGTCTTATGTCACCTGCACTCCAGACACAGACTGTTTAATTACCATGCCAAATCATAATTGCACTCGTCGGTGCGTGTGTGCGACGGCTGCTGCCGCTGCCGCTGCTGCTTATCGTAGCATGTACCCAGACCCCAACAAAACGATATTGTACACATCGTACATAGGTAGGCAACGTATCAGATTGTATCGCATCGCTGATAAGGCGGCGCATGCAGATCGCTGCCAAGCGATAGAGTCAACTGGAGTCAGCTTACAACTAACCAAGTACGCTCCACATTACATTAAACATAATTTCGCTTTCCATTTATACCCTGTACCCATTGAAGCTGAAGTGGGTATTATGATTATATGCCAATGTATATAAAAGGTAGCAGGTTGTATCTCAAAGACCATTGATCTTTAAGCGAACAAGTTTATTTTATGTGATCGATAGATATCGATTTTCAAAATAAGCATATATTATAGAGTATATAAACTAGAAACATCAATATTTCTACAGATATACATCTATAACACTAGCAGATCCAGTTTATATTATATGATCGATAATTATCGATTTACAGACTTGCTTAATAGAGCTTGTGACACCAAATTTTGTGTGTAGACTCTGATTGAATATACACAGGTAAGTTTTTTAAACTATTCAATAAACAAAAAATATATTTATAAATGATTTTTTTAATAACATTTTTAAGCTTTAATTTAGTTCATCAAAATTGTACCAAGAAACAAAAG
The DNA here is from genome assembly GCA_004149465.1 of Drosophila nigromelanica. Taxonomy (NCBI): domain Eukaryota; kingdom Metazoa; phylum Arthropoda; class Insecta; order Diptera; family Drosophilidae; genus Drosophila; species Drosophila nigromelanica. Next base: position 6,038 of record SCDS01004534.1, read on the forward strand.
TTATTGAAGAATACACATATAACTAATAATAAATGAAACAGCGAAGTATTACAGGCCAACTGCTAGTCGAGCATAATCAAGAAAACACTTGTCTGTTTTATCATTTGTAGACTTTAGTTATGCATCGTTGCGTATACGTAATATGGGTACAAGAAACAGCGATAAACAGCAAAGTAATTAGCTTGCAGCGCTATCAATTAACCAATTCATTTAGTTCTTAATTATGACCACCATTATTATTATTATTATACATAAAACTATTATTGTTACTGTCGCAAAACGTGTGCAGAGCTCTGTAATATTCGCAGTTACGCAGTTTCTGTTTTGGTTCAGATTTTAAATTCCTGCAGCGCCATGACTCAAGACGTGACTTTTCCCAATTGTGACTAATACGTCGTTTATGCTGTGAACTTCTTACAAAATCTTCAACGAAAAATGACCATGAATTCGGTTTACTTTCGTGAAATGCTTAGGCGCTGCCAACTTAACAGGGCCATATAACAATTCGGTGCTGCCAGATCATTTAAGTTGGAATTGTGCCCATATTAATTAAGTCAAATTAAAATCAAGGCCATTAACTGTTGAACAACAGAATCTACGGAAAAATTTATATTTTAAATATGATATGATTTTGACTGTAATCTTGGATAATCAAAAATAATTACACTTGAGCAAAATAACGTTAATAAATGATTGGCATTCTTAATTTCAATACATGCTATATTATATTCATAAACTTGTAATTTTAGGAAAATAAATGAGAAGAATTTTTAAAATGTTAGTATAAGTAAATATTAGTATATATCACCGCAGCATTCTAATTGCAAATAATCATTGTAGTATATATTTTCCAGCTATGTGTTATTTATTATTCTCTAACCTAAAGTCTCCATAAGTGATATTTTTGTAAAATATATATATATATATTTTTTAATTTTTGAAATTTGCCACTTATGGCAAATGAAAGTCAGCTTAAGTTGTAGTTGACTTGTGCTTTAACGGAAACCTGTGCAAAGATTTGAATGCGGCAAATGAAACAAGATCGTGTATTTCATAGCATAAACATAGTTCACACAAAAGATAGAGCAGAACACTCATATGGCATTATGTGAATGAGCTTGTGGTTTTCCCCCCGCAACTCAATGCTGATGATTGTATCAGGTTTACGGCGCCATGATCGGCGGGAGAGCATGAGCTAAGCATGCTAATTAAGCACCTACTCATCGACATGATGACGTAGTCGCACCTTTCGCAGTGGTGGGGTGGAAGGGGGGAAACTGGGCACAATTAAAGCTTGTATCTCAAGAATGCGAATTGAACTTGAATTTAAAACAAATCGCATGTGCTTAACCTTGAGTTGTGTTTTGTGTTGTTGTGGCCATTTGTATGTGCTGTCAATTTAATGCCTTATATACGATTGCCATAACAACTTTTCCCTAAATGTTACTTTGTTTTTAAAATGAAAAAAAAATATGATGTTAATTGAAATGCGCGGATTAAAGCGCAAATCCGACATACACTCATTGTTTAACGCCTGTTTTGTAGAGTACCCTAAAAAATAAAACCGAATCGAAATGCGGCGCACAATGGGCGTTCACATTGAACTTCAGGTAAACCTTGAAAGTTAAGGCATTTTTATGCTTATGTGTGGCGCATTTATTGATCGTGCGCCTGATTTATCTAATATGAATGGAATACGCATAGCTCACAATCGAAACTTGACGAATAAAAGCATTCACTTTTGACTTTGAGTCGGCCCATGAGCCATGGGATGGGCTGTGCCCATTCGTTATATGGAAGGGGGCCTGGATACTTTCAGTTAAGGTCGCAAAGTGAAAACTGCAAAAATTTCACTTAACATTAAAAATAATTTATAACTATTTGGCATACAATTCTTGGCATAAACATGCATGCATGTGTGTGCGTGTCTGTGTATGGGTGTGTATGTGTGTGTATGTGTGTGTATATGTGTGTGTATATGTGTGTGTGTGTGTGTGTATGTGGCCCCAAAAGAGTCCATGACGGAATTCAGCTTTTTGTTTCGAACGTGAGACCAAACTGATTAACCGTTTGCAACTTGCAACAGAAACTTAAAAAAATAGTTTTTAGTTGGGAGTGCACGACTAGAAGATACCCGGTCTCTATACTATTTGCTATTAATTATTATCCATAATAAGAAACATATATTCTTCCATCAAAATGTACTGTTATCTGCAAGAATGTATCGAAATTTGTAGAATGGTATTCAAATTCAAAAAAAAAATTTGATTGGAGGTACCCAAATTCTGAAATATTTCTGATAAGTTCTTATATATTTATTGACGTATTGAGTGCCAACAATGGTAAATAATCCAATTAAAGAAAGCTAAATAAAACCGAAACTTTAATTACATATTTATCGATTTTAAGGAAATAGTTCAAATACCAAAAAGAGAAGTAAAAATGATTTTGCATCCGATATATGTATATATAAAACTGATATACTAGCAGCTACACTCAAAATTTAAAATTCAAGTTTTTATATTTATTAGAAAATTGAGTTCATATTGACAGGTAAACCAAAAATATATCTGCATTTCGTCATCTGCAGTTCTTCAGTCAATAAAATAAATTTGCAAAATGCGATTATACCCGTTTTTACCCGTTTTAAATCAATGTACAGGGTATAGGAAAGAAACACAATGGCACATTATGTGGGTTTATTATACACTTGACTCTATGCGTGTTTAGCTGAATGTTGACATAGGGGCTTCAAGACGTCTATGGCCGATACAAATGGCCGAGCCCATGCCCTTGTTAAAGCCAGTTTGACGTCGCACAAAACGCCAATCACAATTTTCGTAGTTGTGCACTGACCTGAGTACTTATAAGGTAAACGCACAGATACATATATATATATATATACATATATACACGTATATATAGATATATATATATTTAACTATAGCTCAGCGTTACGTTCAGTTGACAGCTGAGCTCTAATTGGTTTTTTAAACATTTGCAATTCGCCGTCTTTTGTCAAAGTGTCTGTCAATTTTGAGTTCACTTCGAGTATTTCGTGAAAGGAAGTGTTAAATATTTTTGTATTTTTTGAGGTTATGTACCTTGTGTTTATTGCAATTTTCTTAAAACGTTTTTAGTCATACGCCACAAATGCTCATATTCAAATGTATAAAAAAAAAAATTCATGTTTGATTAAAAGTCGATAAGGTTTTTACCACACGAAAAGAAATGTTGATTCAATTGAAGCACTCCGCACTCTTAACGACTTGTCTGACGCTCTGTTATCATCGTCAAATTAACGTTGTTTCCACGTTCGGTAGCTCCGCTAATTTTGAATCAATTCGTTGGTGAACTCTCTTCCTTTTCTAAAACATGCGCAAAGGGTATAAGGTTTTTGACCTTATTTATGGGGGGGTTAGCTGTCCTTGTGCCCCCTCCTGTGCTGGACAGGTAAGTAAATGTTGGTCATTGACGCAATCTTGGCTTGGACATCGCGTGCCACAACTTGCAATTGGGTTAAATGTAAAATTTATTCGTTTTACTACTCGTGGGTACACAAAACAAAGGGTAGCCGTTGGGCAGGGGATAAAATAATGAAGGAAACTACACAGCCTGAAAACAAGTCAATTTGATTCGTTACAAAATGTCTTAAGACTTTAAGTATGAATCAAAATTAATATTCTTGAATCTTCTTTTTTTTCTTCCTAAGTATGCACACTTGAAATATCTACTTTATTCTTGAATCAAGAAAACTCGGTTCTTCAAGAACTTCTTGATATTTTCTCTCTGTGTAGTCATGGGAAATATGAAAAATAAAAATGATTGATCTGGCATATACATCGAAATCATGGTACATAAATATGTTCTGGTGCGATAACAATATGGACAATGCGTCTAGTACAATTACTGTAATCATTTAATGCTCCCCAAAATCAAAATACAAATGTGAAGTGGGTTTTCGCCTAATCCCCCAGTGTCAAGTCGAAAATGCGTGAAAACGGAATCTAATAAATGCTAACGCTCACTAATTTTAGGTTACGCCTAAATTGGAGGTATTAATTGGTCATAACCCTTTGGGTAATCAGAAATAAAAAATAAAGAAGAGCCGACGATTATATACCCACCAAACACTTAACAGACTTGTGGTGTATTTATATATTTCCAATCGATGTGACACCGTAGTCCGATAATGATGAGAATTAACTCGTAAAATAAATGCATAAGGCAGTGTGAAGTGAGTCCGGTTTAGTTTTAACCAACTTTTTCGTCCATCCTACATTAACTAACCCAGGTTTTAGTTCGTAAAACTATTTAAAATTTAAAAAAATAATATTGGGAACATATTTTAAAATCTTCTAGAAAATTTTCATTTATGCGTCTCCAAGGTCAGTCAATATACATTTTCAAAATTCAAACCATTTTAAAAGAGAAAATGTTTCGAACCGTTATAAGGTTCAGATTAAGATTTTGGGCTTTACGGCTAACGATTTGAAAATCATTGGAGTTCCGAACTAAAACCAGCTTAAAGCCTTGCTTAATGGTTTCCAAGCTGCGTTACATATTTCGTGACAAATGATAGCAACTGGCAGGGTATAAGAAGCCAAAATAATTTAGTTACAAATAGTTTTTAGGTTAGTTCTTTGTACTCGTTGCGCGCCACACGCGTTAAAATTATTGTAGTTATAAGTTTAAAGGCGGCTTTCAACAAATTTGGGATAATTGGTATGCGTGCGGTTATGGCTAGAACTGGTCTGTAAACCGAACAGGTGTATAATCATTCTTGTATATAAAACTATGTCAGCACGTGCCTGCAAAACTGGAAATACCGCTAGCACTATTGGAATTCGTTGGAATTGCTGTTCGATGACGTCATACATGCATTTTCGGAGTAAAGCCAATTTTTTCAATAACACAATTAGAGAGCAGAGCATGTGTCAAATTTGATTTGTTAAACATACACACACACACACACAAATGAACACGTGCAGCTGCTAAGGTTTGTAAATAGAAAGCGACTTTGATTTATCAGTAATTAAAGGAATTGTGTAAAGCAACGATGCAACAACAACAACAACAACAGCGTCCGCGACAAGTGTTGTGGAGTGCATTGTGTGTGTGTTGA
>SCDS01004563.1:0-10029 GCA_004149465.1 Drosophila nigromelanica
TTCTAAAGCAGCGATTGCAACGCGACTACACCACACTGCGCGGCTACGACTCGGAGCATTCCAATGTACGCTGCAGCGCACAGCCGAAATGGGCGAATCGAACTCTTTACTATTGATTGGACCGCGCGGCGCTGGAATAACCACAGTAAGTACAAGCTATAACGACCAGCGATGTTACACATCAAACATGCCACTGCCCTTTGTAGCTCATAAATGCCGTGATCACCGATTTGCTGGTAAACAAATCGTTTGTGGACAATACGCATTTGTACACTTGGATGGAAATTTGCACACAGACGATCGCATTGCTCTTAAATCGATTACTGTACAAATGCGCCTGGAGAACGCAGCCGATAGCAAAGTGTTTGGTGAGAATCTGGCCTTTTTGCTGCAGTGCCTCAAGGCGGTCGATAAGAAGTCTAAGAGCGTTGTCTTCGTGCTGGAGGAATTTGATCTCTTCTGCACACATCACAATCAAACCTTGCTGTACAATCTCTTTGATGTCTCATAGTCGGCTCAGGCACCGATTTGTGTGCTGGGCGTGACCTGCCGCCAGGACGTCATAGAACTACTCGAGTCAAATCCCGATTCTCACACAGGTGCGATTGTTGTGTTTGAATTCATGTGTCCTTAATCATATTGATCCTTCATTGTTTTCACAGACAAGTGTTCCTGTTTCCCAGTGCGCACAAGTTCGAGGAGTATGTTGCACTCTTCCGGCAGCTTGTGAGCATACCCAGCAGCAAGGAGCTACAATCAGCTGCTGATCGACAGCCTCAAACTGCTCACATCTGAAGCGTTTACCTTCCAGCGAAACCATTTCGAGCAGATTGCCAAGCTCATCAAGACACCAGATGCTCTACGATTTCGATATAAGCGGGGCATTCGTGAAGACCTTTATATACCGCCTCGTGGCACAACTGAAGCCCGAGGCGCCACACATTACAGGCGAGCAGCTTACAGCGCTCAATACGAATGCGATGATAAAGTCGAACTGCTCTGTGGCCTCTCTGTGCTGGAACTGTGCCTGATTATTGCCATAAAGCACCATTCCAGCATCTATGATAGGGATCCGTTCAATTTTGAAATTATATTTGGACGCTTCTCCAAGTTTGCCAAGGTATCCTCGACCATGCAGGGCGTGGAACGCGCCATAGTGCTGAAAGCCTTCGAGCATTTGCGCATTGTGGAGCTGATTATGCCCTTATCGAACAGCGGCATGGGCAAGGTGCAAAAGGAGTTCGAAATGCACAAAATGGCTCTGACATATGGACAGATACAGCAGGCTGTGCATCGCTATCAGGCACTGCCCACCGAGGTGGCGCAATGGGCGCAGAGTTCGTTGATCTGATGGCTACTCGAAATTAAACATTCCTTAATTTTACCATTTATTTATTGCTACATTTAATTACACACACTTGTAAACCTATAAACTGCCATTGTTAATTATGTAAGTGGGTCAATTGTTGCCTTAGATCGATAATGCTAATTCCTTGGAACAGCTGCCGCCCGCATTTGTCTGATCGGACGGTAAGGGTAACATTTCTCTATAAAACTTGTCTTGAAACCAGATACTCGGCACAGTTGAACGGCAGCATGAGATCTTTCACTATCCAGTTGTTTGCTCTGCTGCTGCTGGCTGAAGTCTGGGGCTCGGGCCGTGCCGACGAGAGTCCTGGCTTCTTTCTGAAGATCACCAATTCCCATGAAGAACACAAAGATCATCCCGCGCATGGGACGCAGCGATCCACAGGTAAGTGTATATGCCTAAAATTTATCCAATAACTAATTAATAATGCTTTAGGCTGCCGTCACTCCTTTAATGGCCTGGCTTTGGGATATGGACACGGACTCGGCTGAGCCGCAGTTGAGCAAGCGGCGTCTGCCCAGCAATGGCGGCCATGTGGAACGCGAACTGAACGTTGTGCAGCCGGTTAACTCGAACACCCTCATCGAGCTCCTGGATCGAAATGCTATACCCAGCGAGCATGTCAAGTTTGTCCACTGGAAGGACTTCGATCGCGCTCTGCAGGCCGACATGGAACTGTACGCGAAGGTAATACACCTGGGACGCGATCCGGATCAGCGCTTGAAGCAGGATCTCAGCTTTAGCAGCTATATACCGATCTTTGGCACTGGCGATGAGCACGGCAACGATTTTATGCTGTACAACAAGGATGATAGGGATCTCTACGGCAGCGCCAATCGCTTTGATCGCAACTTTATGCAATATAATCACCTATAGAGAACTAGTACATATCTATATATTGCAAATATGTATATCCCAAGGCATTCTTTATATCTTTGTGTGCGCAACGGTTCAAATAAAACCAAGAATTAATTCAAGAAACTTTTTTGGAACTCAAGTTCTTTTCAGCATTGAGTTCTTTATGCGCTTATCGTTCTCTCTGTCTTGCAGATTGCAGTGCATTAACATAACGGTTTTCGATGGCTTCTGTGTCAACATCATAACGGCTGCTGTTGGTGACTGTACCAACGAGCCTCCACTTGGCGTGTTGCAAAGTAATTTGTTTGACACATATACTAAATTTTTTAAACAAATATTTTACATTGCTTTCAAATTGCCCTGTACTGAGTTTATCGGCTTTAAATGACTTAATTATCGCATTCATGTGTTTTTTTTTTATAAATAAGCAATTTTATCCTTCAATAATTAGCAAAAATGCGTGCTCAATAAATGTTCTAAAACTGGTTTCTGAAATCGAAAAATACCCCAAAAGGCAAATTCCAAGCTGTTTGCGATTTGATTTAGTTTGTTATTATTATCTTTTGTGTTTTACTTTTCAATCAAATAAATTTCTCGAAAATTAACGCTCAAACTAAAGCGGATTTTCACTTGGCGCCGCAGTCATAATAATACGTACGTTGGTCTGCCAGACTAATTAATTAATTAGCATTCGATTGTTAAATATTTTGCATTTTATTTTGACAACAAGTGATTGAAACTGCTGCCTTACAATTGCATTAACTCCTACAACAGAAATGCAAATTAATTTGGTTAGGCACGAACAGACCTAATGTCGCGACGCCTGTAAACTTGACTGTGAAAAGTCGTGGCGTGTGTTTTTTTCCTCAATTTCTATTTTAACTGCAAGCGCGTAGAACAAGTTTGCCAAAAATGTGTGTGTGTTGCCTAAAGTAAGAGCGAGAGAGCGAGCGTGAACTCTATTGCGTGCACACTATCGTATGCGCTCTCGTAAGCTTGGCTCTCCACACTCAGTCAGAGTTGAACGCGTGTCGATATTTCAGAGCGCGTTGGCTTGAGTACTCGTAGGCAAACTAGCAGCGCTCTTCGTGTACGTGACACGCACACATCTCCCCGTTATTTAGTCGTGCTCAGAGCTTAAATACGTGTGCACTGATGTCTGTGGCTTCACTTGAAGACGAGTCGCAGTCGCAGACGCAGCCGGCAAGTTGTCACTTTATGTGTGTGTGTATATATGTATATGTGTATACATGAAGAATTTCAACTGTGGGTGTGAAATGTGAAACGAGCTTTTGCGTTTTAAGCTGAAACATACATACAAAGACATACAAAAAACAAAAGAAAACAAAACGAAATTAGTAAAGCTTTCTGTTCACTTTAATTTAATTAAGTGCGCAAACAAAGGGCACACATTAAAGTTGAGACATTAAGACAAAAGAAAGTTTTCTTAACTGTTGGTGTAAGCATTCAAAAAAGAAAGTCTGCAACGGTGTGCAATTGACACAGGTGAGCGGTTGGATCAAAGGCAAGCAAGCAACCTTTGCCACTAAAACAACTGCAACAACGGTAACAACAACATGACGATCGCTGGGACACTAATCTTGGCCAGCTGCCTGCTCAGTGCTGTGGCCATCCAAATGAGCTCAGCATCGGCTATACCCATTTGGGAGTTTTTGTCGCGTAACGAAAAGGTAAATTAAAGATTAGGTATAACTATATATATTTCGACTGCATATAAAAATATTATAACTAATAAACATACATTACGTATACGACACGTTCGCTCCAGTTACAATCAATGACAATGGAGCTGTGCACTCGTCCTTGACATTGACAAACCGCCAAAAAAAACTAGCACAATTTTTCGCACAACACTTTTGTACTTCATTATCAATATTTTTGTATGAGATCTCATTTTCAATATTCAATATTTTTATTAAGCTGCCAATGAGCATCATAAATAGCATTATGCATATTTCTGCACATAATTAGCTGTAGTGTGTGTACATTTTAACGGCGCTTTTTGTTATGTCTTTCGTTTCCACACCCACATTTTTATATTGTATATCGGATCGAATAATTTAAATACTGAATATGCATAGACAGCAGGCTGACATTAAAGCTGAAAAACATCTGTGAGCGGAATTTGAGGCTCATTTGCATAACTGTATCGACTTGAACAACAAATAGTTGGCTGAATCACAATTTAGACAATAAATACTCGAGAAATATAAATAAAATAAAATAAAAACAACAGAAGCTGCTGCCACTTTACTACAGTTTTTGTATTCACATATTCAATTTATGAAAATATATACAAATATGTATGAAAATATGTACAAATATGTACATACATCGCAGCTGAAGAATATCGGCGTTAGCCACCCTTGACATAAATATGAAAGTCATATGCCTGAACTTGACATTGTCAACGTTATCAATTGAATCGCATCTGTAAATCACAGTATATATGTATACACATATACAGTTTAAATCCTTCAGTAGTTGTGATACACATAATGACTGTAAATATCATCGTAATTTCAAATACCGGCTCAGCCGGTCTACGTTAGTTCGCATCGATTGGTTTATTGTTTAAGTGTTTGCATGTTGCAAACATATACACACATTGAAACATGCTCAACTTAATGCCAGTTTCAACAGAAAAGCTCTAGACTTTTATGAAAGACACCCAAGAAACGGAAATTTAGAAAGGCAGCGTGTGATTTTGTTGTGCGCTAGCCACAAAACTTTTAAGACGAGTTAGTGAGAATTACTTAACGAAAAAAACATAAGTACATACATACAGTGGCTCACAGCTTAAAGTATGCAGTGCATGCTTTTAACTTTAAACGTTAATAAAGTTAAAACTATTGGGCGTATTGCAACAAATGTACAGAACGAGGGAGAATCGAGTGTGATAACTTGAGCCTGTTGAGCTACATAAATCAAGGCAAAATATTAAGACAACAAAAATCCCCTTAGGGCACATTTGCGCTTTAAAAGATTTAAACAATTGGATGCAAGAAAGTGTGCTCAAGTCGTCAGTGCTCGAATGCAGATTCAATCTACGGTTAGATGTGCTCAGGTATGGGAGAAAACTTACATATCAAAATTTTTGTCGATTTTGGCATGAATTTCTACCAAAAATTTGACCCCTCCAGAATCGGTTATAATGTATTTTATGCTAATTGTGACAAATACAATCGATCGTACACAAAAATTCGCTATTCTAAATTTTGAAAAATTTTTTTTTTTGAAAATGAGTAAGGTTGGGGGCCCAAGCTTTTTTACCAAAAATTTTCAAAAAAAATTTTATTTTCAAAAATTCATTTCTTTTGAATGTATAATCAATCTATAGGACTAATCATGACAAAAATGCCATCAAACATGAAAATCGGTTTAGTTTTGACAAAGTTATGGGAGTTTGAAAAGCTTTACATGTCAAAATTTTTGTCAATTTTGGCATGATTTTTTACCAAAAATTTGACCCCTCCAGAATCGGTTAAAATGTTGTATTTTATGCTGATTGTGACAAATAGAATCGATTAAAAGCAAAAATTCGAAATTCTAAATTTTGAAAAAAAAAATTTTCGAAAATGAGTAAGGGGGGTACATGATTTTTTACCAAAAAGAAAATCAAAAAATTTTGTTTTCCAATAAAGCATATACTTTAAATAAGGCATCAATCTAGATGACAAATCATGAAAACAATGCCATGAAACATACAAATCGGTTCATTTTTGATAAAGTTATGGGAGTTTGAAATATGGGAGCTATGGATGTCATAATTTTTGTCAATTTTGGCATGAATTTTGATGATGTATGTTGTATGCATCTACCTGCCTGTTACATGCGCTGGCGCACTGCAATGTGCTTTTTCTTATTTTGTATTATTTTCAATAAAGTCGGGTATAATGACCGTTGCCTTAAACGTCCAGCTTCCATGCTTTTCCCCGCTACAATCTCCCAACTAAAAATTCAACAATAAAACTGAACGCTTGGTATAAATGACGGCAAACATTTGCTGGCATAATGAAAAGTAATTACCAAAATGAACAATAAAATCAAATGAGCTGCAGCTAAAGCCAGCGAAGCACAACGACGACAACAAGACAAACATTAAATTTCGTTTATGATAAACAAAACAAAAACAAACAAAAAAAAAATCCGAAACTATTTTCATTTACATGCACAATTGATACTACAAAGGGGAGGAGATTGTATAAAACAAAACCAAAAAGTAAATGAAAAAAACAAATATCTAAAAAAAAAGCTTTTCACTTTTTTGCGCAACAAAGCGTGACAACGAAGGCGCCGGCAACAAGACTTTGGATTTGGGATTTGGACTCCGGTGCGGGGCATCTAATAACATAAGTGTTGGCAGTTCGGGGCTCGTTACACGCTCGTAAACAGTTAATGAACTCTGTGGCAAGTCATAAATGTTGTTAATAAAAATACAAAAAAGCTGTTTTATATATGCGTATTATTAAAACACAACTTAATGGAAAGCCGGGCCAGCTCAGGCGAGCCTCTCAATTCGCCAAGTCATCGGGATTGTTAATTACATCCTATAAAAAAAATTCAGATTTTGGCAGCGCATCGCACGCAAACTACGCCTTAAAAATCGCCACAGCTCTGCTTTGTTGCTTTTTTGTTATTCCATTCTAAGCCACTTATATAATAGCCAGAATAGAACAATGGAGCCAAAGTTGCTTTTGTAATGCGATACGTTACGCTGTGTACGTAGTACGTACGGACGTACGTACGTACATCCGGCACCCGCATATCCATAGACAAATGAGAAAATAATTTCCAAAAGCTAATTAATTGCACAATTCCCATTAAAAATCAGTTTAAAAACCTTTGCTCAAAGTATATGTAATAGGCAGAAATGAAGAAGCTTTAAGCACCCTTCTACGCAATTCACATGATTTTAACTAAGCTGAAAATATCTAAATGATTTTAACAGTGGTTCATAAGAGTGATCTTTAAAAGTAATGTTGTGCTTGCGTGCATTAGTGTTATAGCAATTCACACCTATGCACAGGGTATCTATTAGTCAAGCTCTCTCTCTCTCGACTGAAACGCTCTTGCTTTTAATTAAATGTTGTTTACCGTTGCCCGCATGTTTCATCGCATCTCTAGCGCTTTCGATTTTCGATTGCAAAAACCTATCCAGTCAATCATTAAACAATGTTTTTGTTTTTGTTTTTCTTTGCATGTTTTTTGTTTTTATTTCTTTTTTTTTTTTTTTTGTTATTTCGTTTTTGCCCTTAATGTTTGGGTGCAAACGCGTTTAGCCGGTTTGACCCGAACTTCAATAAATAAATTATGTTCGCATTACTTTTTTACGTAAAAAAAAGCTATGTAGCCATAAATGTATATATAGATGTAAAAAAAAAGCAGAAAAATGCAGCATCGTCATCATCATATTATTACGAACGCCGAACGGTATCAACTTATCCAATGGTAATGGCAAACATATGCGGGTCTTTAGCTGGTTTTTTTTTTGGGACTCCGCGTTTCTCTTTAAATTTTATTAACATTTTTACCCTTTTTACTCGTTTTGCTATCGTTTTTTTTTTTATTATTATATGTTTGTTTCATAATACAAACTGAGCAGATCAGCAGGTTATTGAACCAGGCATACCAAAAAAAATATATATAAAAAGCAAATAAATATTTGGCTCTTGGGTCTTTAGTTCCGGACATGCTCTAAAATGACAAATATTTATGGCTTCAATGAATAAGAAAAGTTATATTATATATTTTACAACAACTGGTAGTTTCCTAGGTGCTAATGATACCTTTTTCTATTTTTAGAATATTTTTTCATAATTCATAATCATAATTATTCACGTTTTAAGGTCAAGTGCGATTCTAGCAAAAACTTGTTTAATACTAAATGAAAACTTTATAAATTATCAAGTTATCAAGTTTAGTTTTTTTCGCATTTTTCAGCTTTCCCACACATTCGTATTCATATGCATATATGCATTTAAAAATTTTAATTATATATATATGTTTTTTTCTTAATTAATTGCAATTGATGTCGGGTTGTTAATCATTAAGCGAGCTGCTAATAAATTACGTACTTCCAGCGGATCGGCAAGTGCGATCTCAGTTATTTGTCGGCTTTTATAAAGTTAAGATCATGCATGCATATATATATTTATATATGTATATATATAATGTATGTGACTTTGACAACACCCGCCTTAAATTTTTGTTATCTTTTCATTTTTGGCAATTTCATTTGTTTCTTTTTTTGTTTTGTAAATTCTGGCTAATTATATGTGCCAGGGACTGGACCATAAAAAAAGAGGCACACAAATCTGATAATGTTTTTAGTATTAAATTCGCTGACGTGCACATATAAGATATATATAGAGGGCCTATACCCGTATATTTATTTATAAATTTTGTTGGGTAAATTGAGTAATTTGTGTTGCACACAAATTGCTTTACAATACAAACAACATTTGGCTCTGCCCATTAAAAAAAAAATATATATATATATATGTATATGTATCTGTAACTACATATATACTGTATGTATATATATTTTTGGTCTCAAATTGCATTTTACAGTTTGCACACGTTTTGTGGTCAATAAACATATGCGGCACAGGTTGTTGCCATTGTTATTGTTATTGCTGCTGCTGGTTGTGGGCTTAACGGTAATTTGTTATTTGAGACAGCGTTTTGTGCATATCGTTCATATCATTATGCAAACGGCGTTAAATTGTAAAACCCGTGGCCAGAGCCAAGAAGTGAAGTCGCAGTACAATTGGAAGCCAATGCAAATATATGTACTTATATTTGGTTTGATGTGGAACCAGATCAAGGTGCAATATAAAAGAGAATAAATTTAAGTACATAGATATGAACATATACAGTAGTCGAATCCAGAGCTAATTTACATTTACTGGAAAATGCTATAATTATCCGATCCGGTCGAGTCTTGTAAGCATAGCTTTATGAGAATCGGATTGAAGCTACGAGAATATTTTGCACAGAAACGACTTTCCCGATACTAATCAAGACCTTCTTTAATGCGTTACATATTTCGTGACAAAACTATAATATTCTTTGCAACAGTTTACCAAACACAACAATAAGAAAAACTATCAAAACTATCAAATAACATTAGATTCAACACATATAAGGCATGGAGAATACCAATTCCAATTTCTAGCAGTTCCAATTGCCGAGCGACCACTGTAAATGTAAACTAAAAACTTGAAATTGTGCCACAAAACCGTAAACAAAAAACCCATTTCTACACACCTCTTCAGACTTTCTTTGTTCGCGCTAAAATTCGCAATAAGCTTGGCTGCTAATAAATAAATAATAAATAAAAAATGCCGGATTTGGGGAGTTTCTACATTTAATTATCGTCAGGTGTCTCATTTCATTAGCATGTTAGACGCGTACGTCGCACTTTACGTCACCGTATCTTCCGAATGTGTCATCCGGCGTAGAATATTCTGCAATTTGAAAACAGTTCAGAGAACGCTTCGCTGAGCGCAAAGAATAGAGCAAAAAAAAAACATAAAGAAAAAACATCAAAGTACAAATTGCAATTAGATTAACTTGGCGCATGCGCTGCTTTGCCAGCTGAACCATAAAGCCGCGCAGCACCAAAAAACTGGGGTACAACTGCAGGGCGCCACCCTTGTGGACCGCTGGTGATACGCCTACGTCCGGATGGCACGCCCGTTGAGGAGGATAAAAATCGGCCGCTGCCGCGTGACGACGATCTGGAAACATATCGCCTGGCCAACAGCGGCAATCTA
>SCDS01004689.1:0-10901 GCA_004149465.1 Drosophila nigromelanica
TCACCAATTCCTGCGGTAAAGACCAATCCATCCAGCCCGCCCATGACGGACACCAAAGCGCCAATCTCCTGCCGGATACGGTATACAAACAGGCTCAGGGCTTCAGCGATCTGTTGACTCTGAGCAGACGTCTGATCCTGCGCCAGCATCTCGCGCAGAACCCGCATATCCGGCGAAACACCGGAGACCCCGAACAGACCGGACTCATGGTACAGCGTCTGCACCAGCGCGCGCCAGTCCGCCTTTTCTTCCTGCACCATATAGAGCAGCACACCCGGATCAATCGCCCCGCAGCGCGTACCCATCATCAGCCCATCAAGCGCTGAAAACCCCATTGTGGTTTCAAGGCTTTTTCCGTCCTTCAACGCACACAGGCTCGCGCCGCTGCCCAGATGCGCGATAATGGTGCGGCCAGTTGCAAGGGCCGGATCAATCTGCGTCAGACGCTGGGCGATATAGCTGTAGGAAATACCGTGAAAACCATAGCGCACCACCCCCCGCGCCTCATACCGGCGAGGAAGAGGCAAAAGCCGGGCCACTCTAGGAATGGTGCTGTGAAATGTGGTGTCAAAACAGGCGATCTGCAGGAGGTCTGGCCGCTTTTGCGCAATGGCTTTTGCAGGAGCCAGTGTGGCCTGCTGATGGAGCGGGTCAAACGGCGTCAGTTGATCCAGCTTGTGCAAAACCTCGGGCGTAATTTTAACAGGTTCCAGAAAATCCGCGCCACCGTGCACAATCCGGTGCCCGACAGCCACAACGCGCCCTTTGCCGGAAAACTGTTCCATCCAGCGGAACAGATGATCAAAAATATCTAACCCCGTTTCAGACCAGTCTTCGGGCGGCAACGCAACGCCTTCATGATTTTTGGCATGCAGACGCGCTCCCTCCGGGCTTTGTTCAATTTCACCCTTGAGAAGCACCGCCGTCTTCTGGCTGTCAGCGGTGTCATAAACTGTAAATTTCAGACTGGAAGAGCCACTGTTAAAAACAATAATAACGTCCTGCATCCATGACTTCCTTTTTCTGGCTCTTCCTGCCTGCATCCGCTGCTACGCGGCAGGCGCGCTTTCGGGGTGCAGATGGCGCGCATAAAGTGCGCCGATGGCAATGGAGGCCAGACGCGCCTGCACGCTGTCTGCCCGGCTTGTCAGCAACACCGGCACGCTGGCCCCCAGCACAACCCCGGCAGAGTCTGCTCCGGCCAGAAAAATCATGTTCTTGGCCAGCATGTTGCCTGCTTCCAGATCCGGCACTACGAGGATCTGCGCGCGCCCCGCCACGGGTGAGGTAATGCCCTTAATTCTGGCGGCATCCAGACTCACGGCATTATCCATAGCCAGTGGCCCATCCAGAACGCCGCCTTCAATCTGCCCGCGCTCCGCCATTTTACACAAGGCCGCGGCATCGACTGTCCCCGGAATTTTAGGGTTTACGGTCTCCACCGCAGAGAGCAGCGCCACACGCGGCTCACCCAGCCCGAGGCCACGATGCAGATCAATGGCGTTTTGGACAATGTCCCGCTTCACCGTAAGGTCCGGGAAGATGTTAATAGCCGCATCCGTCACAAAAATCAGATCATCATAAGAAGGCACCGCAAGAAGGAAAACATGGCTCACCCGGCGGGCAGTGCGCAACCCACTCTCTGGTGAGACAACGGCGTGCATCAACACATCTGTGTGCAGACTCCCCTTCATCAGGGCATGCACCTGCCCGGCGCGAACCAGCGCCACAGCCTGCGCGGCTGCATCCTGCGGGGTCGCGACATCCACAATTTTCGTGCCACCCAGATCAATCCCGCAGTTCTGCGCCACCTCAGCAATCAGGGATCTCGGGCCGATCAGAACCGGTTCCACAATATTCTGCTGCGCGGCATCCATCGCGCCTTCAAGCGCGTGCGGCTCACACGGCCAGACAATGCCGATCCCTACTTTGCCGGGGAGCTGTCTGGCGCGCTCAATCAGAGTTTCAAAAGCCTGATGGCTCCGGGCTCCGGAGGCTGCGGGCATATCCGCACTGTCCTGCACATAATACTGCGGGGCAACCCCCGGCACGGAAGGAGGCAACGGCATGGTCTGGTTATCCTGCTGAGACATGGTGCGCTTACTGCCCAAAAACCGGTGTGCCAAAAACTGGCGTGGATGACAGAATACGCCGATACTGGTCCCGCAGAAATGTCTCGGCTGTCTGCGCGCTGCCCTGTGCGGCCAGTTGCCCTTTCAGGCTGGCGATACTCTCAACAGACCGTGCGCCCATCCACGCCTGCATATCCGCCAGCATGGTGGTGAGAAATGCCGGGCCATGCCGCAGCAACGCGGAGGTGACCATCGCCACATCCGCCCCGGCCAGCAGGCACCGCACCACATCCTCACCGGAGTTCACACCGCCGGAGACCGCAAAACTGGTCTTGAGCCTGCCAGACAGCAGGCCAGTCCAGATCAGGGGCAGCCGAAGCTCGTAGGATGTGCTGAGCTGCGCATCAGCTTCTGGCGCTACAGGTTGAACAGAACAAGCCCGGCAGCCCCAGCCTCCACCAGCCGTTTGGCCATATTGCCCGGCGCGCTGAAAAATGGCGGCAGCTTGATACTGACAGGAAGTGTCACGTCCGCTTTTATCGCCTTGAGGATGTCGATAAACCGTGCCTCGACCTCAGCGCCCGTTTCATCCGGGTCGGTTGCCATGTGCCAGAAGTTCAGCTCAATCGCCGCGGCCCCGGCCTGCTCCAGCTTGCGGGCAAAATGGACCCAGCCCGCCTGTGTGCAGCCATTCAGGCTGGCAATAACCGGCACCCCGGCCCGCTCCGAGGCCCGCCGCAACACGGAAAGCCGCCCGTCCAGCACGGTGGCTTCCGGCACGGCAGGAAAATAGCCGCCATTCACATCGGGGTGACTGTCCTCGCCGGTTTCAAACAGGGCGGCGTCACGCACCTCCTGCGCGGCAATGTCCTCCTCAAAAATGGAGGCCATGACGATGGCGGACGCCCCGGCATCCGCTACGCGCAGAATATGGTCCAGATCGGCCGTCAGAGGGGATGCAGACGCCACAATCGGGTGCCGCAGGGAAAGCCCCAGATACTGTGTTTCAAGGTTCATACGTTCTGAACTCCCTTGTGCCTCATGTTCCGGGTCACTTCAGTCCACATCTTCCCAGTGCGGCAGGAAGCGGCTGCCATCACGGGCGGCGAGATCCTCATAAAGACGGTAGCGTTCATTCAGCGCCGCCTGTGCCTGATGCAGCATGTGCGCCGCTGCCTCCGGATGCGTCCGGGTCAGGGTTTTGTAGCGCAGTTCCTTATAGGCATAGTCTTCCAGCGGTATACGCGGGCGCGTTGAATCCAGCCGGAACGGGTTCAGCCCACTTTTCCGCATGGTCGGGTCAAACCGGAACAGGGGCCAGTAGCCGGAGGCCACCGCACGCGCCGCCTGCTTCATGCCCGTCCGCATCTCAATACCGTGCGCAATGCACTGGGAGTAGGCCAGAATGATGGATGGCCCCTCATACGCCTCGGCTTCCCGCATGGCGAGCACCACCTGCTCCGGGTTTGCCCCCATAGCAACCTGCGCCACATACACATTCCCGTAGGAAATGGCCTGCATGGCGAGATCCTTGCGCGGCGCCCGCTTGCCTGCTGCCGCAAACTTGGCGGAGGCCCCCAGCGGCGTTGCCTTGGAGGACTGGCCGCCAGTGTTGGAATAGACTTCCGTATCCAGCACCAGCACATTCACGTTCCGCCCCTGTGCCAGCACATGGTCCAGCCCGCCTGAGTCAATATCGTACGCCCAGCCATCCCCACCGACAATCCAGATAGACCGGCGGATCAGGAAGTCCGCCACGGAAAGCAGCATGATCGCGTCCGGAACGTCCACCCCTTCCAGCTTCTGCTTGAGGGCTGCAACCCGCTGCCGTTGTTCTGCAAAATCCGCTTCTGTATGCAGGGAGGCGCTGAGAAGGGCTTTCGCCAGATCCTCACCCACCAGAGCAGACTGTTTCTGCACAAGCTGGCGGGCCAGACTGGTCTGTTCATCCGCCGCGATGCGGAAGCCCAGACCAAATTCGGCGTTATCTTCAAACAGGGAATTGGACCATGCCACTCCGCGCCCTTCAGCATTCGCTTTCCAGGCATGGGCAGGAGTATTTCCCGCAAAAATGGCGGAACAGCCGGTGGCATTTGCAATCTGAAGCCTGTCACCAAACAACTGGGAAATCAGTTTCAGATACGCACACCCCGCACACGCCCCGCTAAACTCAAACAGAGGCTCAAGGAACTGCACCCCACGGACATTGGCCTCGTTAATGCTTGTCCTGTCCATATCAGGAAGTTTTTCAAAAAACGCGATATTCTGGCGTTCCTGTTCCAGAATAGGGAGCTTTTCACCCATATTGATTGCGCGTTTTTCTGTTTCCGGCGCAATTGCCGGGCAGTTTTCCACGCACACGCCACAGCCTGTGCAGTCTTCCACATAGAACTGGAGAGTAAAACGGGAGTCCGGATACCCCCACGCATTGATCTCCGCAGATTTGAAAGTAGCAGGCGCTCCTTCAATATCCGTCACATCATACATTTTGGCGCGAATGACGCTATGCGGGCAGACAATGCTGCACTGGCCACATTGCAGGCAGGTGTCCGGGTCCCAGACAGGCACTTCCACCGCAATATTGCGTTTTTCATACTGCGTGGTGCCACCGGGAAATGTTCCATCGACCGGCATATGGCTCACCGGGATCAGATCCCCGCGCCCCGCAATAATCTCACCAGTCACCTGTTTGACAAAGAGCGGCGCAGTCTCCGGCACAACAGGCGGCATCGGCACCGTACCCGTTGCCTGATCAGGCACCCTGACCTCATGCAGCGCATTCAGTGCGGCATCTACAGCACGGAAGTTGAGCTGAACGACAGCATCCCCTTTTGCCCCGTAAGATTTCTGAATGGCCGCCTTGATTTCCGCAATGGCCTCATCCGCTGGCAGCACGTTGGACAGATGAAAAAAGCAGGTTTGCAGAATGGTGTTTACGCGAGGGCCAAGCCCGAGCTTCAGCGCAACGTCCGAGGCGTTGATCACAAAAAACCGTAGCTTTTTGGAAACTATCTGGTCCTGCACCTTACGGGGCAGATGGTCCCAGACTTCATCCGGCCCATACGGGCTGTTCAGCAGGAAAGAAATGCCGTCATTCGCTGCCCCCAGCACATCCCTGCGGAATAGAAAATCAAACTTGTGGCAGGCAATAAAATCCGCATGGCGGATCAGATACGGCGCCGTAATCGGGCTTTTGCCAAACCGGACGTGCGAGGCTGTCTCCCCGCCGGATTTATGGGAGTCATAGTCAAAATAGGCCTGCGCAAACCAGCCGGGTTTTTCGCTCAGAATTTTAACACTGTTCTTGTTGGCCCCCACCGTACCATCTGCGCCCAGACCGTAGAACAGGCACCGCACCGTGCCTTCCGGCTCAATGTCAAAATTCTCATCATATGTGAGGCTCGTCTGACCCACGTCATCCAGAATACCGACGGTAAAATGGTTTTTGGGAGCAGGCTTTGCCAGTTCATCAAACACCGCCCGCGCCATGGCCGGGTTAAAATCCTTGGAGGACAGGCCATACCGCCCGCCAATAACGCGCGGCATATGCGGGAAAAGCCCTTCCCCCACGCCCTCGGCCAGAACGCCCACCACATCCGCATGCAGCGGCTCCATGGGCGCGCCCGGCTCCTTCGTGCGGTCCAGCACGGCAATGGAGCGGACGGTTTTGGGGAGCGCTTGCAGAAAATGCTTCACCGAGAACGGCCGGAACAGGCGCACCTGCAACACGCCGACCTTCTGCCCCTGCTGGCACAGCCATTTTGCCGTCTCACGCACTACTTCCGCACCAGAACCCATACACACCACAACCCGCTCGGCATCCGGTGCGCCCTCATACCGGAACAGGTGGTACTGGCGGCCAGTCAGTGCCGCAAAACGATCCATGGCGGACTGCACGATATCCGGCACCCGCTGATAAAACGGGTTCACGGACTCACGGCTCTGGAAATACGTATCCGGATTATGCCATGTGCCGCGAATAAACGGATTTTCCGGACTAAGGCCGCGTTTGCGGTGCGCCAGAACCAGCTTGTCATCAATCATGGCGCGAACGGTTTCATCCGGCACCAGATGCAGCCCGTTATATTCGTGCGATGTCCGGAACCCGTCCGTGTAATGAATAAAGGGAACGCGGGCTTCCAGCGTTGCGGCCTGCGCGATCAGGGCCAGATCATGCCCTTCCTGCACGGTGCTGGCCCCCAGAATGGCAAACCCCGTGGCCCGGACAGCCATAATATCCTGATGATCCCCAAAAATGGAGGACGCCCCGGCTGCCAGCGCACGGGCGGCAACATGGAAAACGGTCGATGTGAGTTCGCCCGCAATCTTGAACATGTTGGGGATCATCAGCATCAGGCCCTGTGATGCTGTAAAAGTCGTGGTCAGAGCGCCGGTTTGCAGGGAACCATGCACACATCCGGCGGCCCCGCCTTCGGCCTGCATTTCCTGCACCACCGGCACACTGCCCCAGATATTACGTATCCCCTGATCTGACCAGGCATCCGCCAGCTCCGCCATGGTGGAGGACGGCGTGATAGGGTAAATGGCGCAGACTTCATTCACGCGGTAGGCAATATGGGCAACAGCGGTGTTGCCATCCATGGTCACACTTTTTACGGTCATACTCTGGTCGGTCATGACGCTTTTCCCTCTCACGCACGCACTTTGAAGCTGGCCGGAGCAATAGGCTCCCCAAGGTTCCCCGTTGCGGCGTGGTCATCCGGTGGTTCTGGCTGCATGTCTATGGCGTGGCAGGGGCACTGGGTGGCGCAGAGCGCACAGCCCGTGCAGAGGTCCATGGACACCTCATACCCCTTCCCGCGCCCCAGACGCGTAATGGCCTGTTCCGGGCAGGCGGCAAAACAATTGTCACATTCAAAGCAATTGCCGCAGGAC
The DNA here is from genome assembly GCA_004149465.1 of Drosophila nigromelanica. NCBI lineage: Eukaryota > Metazoa > Arthropoda > Insecta > Diptera > Drosophilidae > Drosophila > Drosophila nigromelanica. The sequence continues at coordinate 6,969 of SCDS01004689.1, forward strand.
AGGCAGCGACCGGCCTCATACCGTGCCTGACGCGCGGTTAAACCCCCGGTCACTTCCTCAAACCCGGCCCGGTCTGTCAGCGCGCGTTCGGGCTGTTTGCTGCGCGGCGCATCCCGATAGTCCGGCAGATGCAGCATATCAAAGCTAACAACCGGATGGCTTTCCGGATGCACGTAGGCCTCACCCTTCAGATAGGCATGGATTGCATGCGCTGCGCGTTTGCCGTGCCCGGTGGCCGTCGTCATGGTGCGGGCCCCGCCAATGCAGTCCCCACCCGCGAAAATGCCCGGAGCGCCTGTCATCAGCGTTGTGGCATCCACGGCAACCGTATCGTTTTTCTGCACCGTCACATCAGGTATTGTCGCCAGTAAGGACAGATCACTATGCTGCCCGACAGCCATCACCACAGAGTCCGCAGCCAGCGTTGTGGTTTCCCCCGTCGGTGTGACACTGCCATCCTCATTCATGGTGACGGTCTCGACCGTAATGCCATCCGCCCCGAAATGGTCCACCACGCTCAGCCAGCGGATTTTAACGCCCTCAGCAAAGGCCTTCGCCGCCTCACCCGGCAGCGCCTCCATGTGGTCCTGATCATACCGGAAGACAATCGCCACATCCTGCGCACCAAGGCGTTCTGCCGTGCGGGCGGCGTCCATCGCCACGTTCCCCCCGCCCACAACCGCCACCACGCGGCCAAGCTGTGGTTTTTTCTGTGCGCTGACATCGTTCCATCCCCGGTGGGCACATTCAGGCGGTTGGCAAACTGTGCGCCCACCGCCACAAAAACCGCATCAAACCCGCCCTCGGCTTCAGCCTTCGCCAGATCATCCACCTTGACGCCGCACGTCAGGGTGACGCCGGGCATAGCGACAATCCGGGCAATTTCCTGCTGAAGTTCCGAGCGAGGCAGACGATAGGCCGGAATCCCGTGCATCATCATGCCGCCCGGTTCGGCTGCGGCATCACGGATCTCAACAGCATGACCCTGCCGCGCCAGATGATAAGCACAGGAAAGCCCGGCAGGCCCTGCGCCGACAATCAGCACTTTCTTGCCGCTGGCCGGCGCTGTTTCAAACGCCCAGCCATTTTTCAGGGCTTCATCCCCCAGAAACCGCTCTACCGCATGGATAGACACGGATTCATCCAGCGCCCCGCGGTTACAACCGCTCTCACAGGGATGATAACAGGCGCGGCCATGCACGGCTGGCATCGGGTTATTGGCCACAAGCGCCCGCCATGCCTGCTCATATGCGCCAGCCTGCGCGTGAGCCAGCCAGCCCTGAATATCCTCCCCCGCCGGGCAGGCCTGATTACAGGGGGGCAGAAAATGTTCGTAAACAGGGCGCTGCCACCTTCGGCTTCCTACGCCGCGCCGCGCAGTATCCTGCATAATCTGCGTCATATCGTGGAGCTTCATCGGCATTATCGTTCTCCCGTCACGTGCGGCATGAATTTTAAGGCTCTGAGCAAAACAGGCAGCAGGCACGCCCGACACGTCATGTTGCAGCACACCATATAAAACACGAACGATCTGTCAACTTTACAACTTTATGAAAAATGAAGATTTTTTGTGGATTCATCGATTTAGGTCAATTTAGTAGGCAACGCGAAAATACCTTAACGAAGCCGCCTTTAATCAAGACCTGAACGGTTCTGTATAGCGTCATATAAATGACGCATTAATAACTTGACGATTTCGTCATGAATTAAGCATAGTGCCGCGTCTTTAAAGCACACCACCTCCACCTTCATCCGTTTTTTGCCAGACAAGGTCCATTGTGAAAGCTCCTGTAAAAATCACGATTATTGCTGCGTCTCTCCTTGTTGTTGCAGGAGGATCCTTTGCATGGCACCAGCATCAGCAGGCGGAACGGGTGCCGGACGGCATTCTTTACGGAAACGGGCGTCTGGAATTAACGCGGATAGACGTTGCAGCAAAATATCCGGGCAGGATCACAAAGCTTCTGGTTCATGAAGGGGATAGCGTTACCGCCAATCAGGTTCTGGCGCAGGAAGATACTGCCACCATACAGAGCCAGTATGATCAGGCGACCGCCCAGCAGAACCGGGCAGCCAGTGCCGCAGAACGTGCCGGTGCGGAGCTTTCAGCGCATCAGGCGTCTCTGCGCCTTGCGCAGGATGAACTCCGGCATGCCCAGACCATGCGCCACCAAAATCTTGTTTCAGACATGGAAGTCACACAGCGCCGCACACAGGTTGAGTCTGCTCAAGCTGCCGTGGCCGCTGCGGCGCAGGCCGTGCAGGAAGCCCGGCATGCAAAGGACGGTGCCGCGGCACAGGTCCGCCAGATCCAGACCGTGCTGGAGGACATGACCCTGAGGGCCCCTGTAGCAGGCCGGATTGAATACCGTATTGTGGAAACAGGCAGCGTGGTGGCGCCGGGTGGCCGCGTTTTTTCCATGCTGGACCCGGTTGACCCATATATGACGCTGTTCTTCCCGACAGCCGCCGTCAACAGCCTGAAAGTGGGAGATGACGCGCGTATCAAGTTTGATGGCATCGACACCCCCGTTCTGGCGACCGTCTCCTTTATTGATAGTCAGGCCCAGTTCACGCCTAAATATGTAGAAACCGCGACAGAGCGGGAGCAGCTTGTCTATCGTGTCAAACTCCGCGTCACGCGGGAAGAACAGCAGCATCTTGGCGCGCTTCTCAAAGCCGGCATGACGGGTGAAGGCTATATCAGGCAGCGCCCGGACGCCGCATGGCCCAAAACCGCCCTGCGGAGCAATGCCGGGTAATGGGCACCCCTCCGTCTGAAATCCGTGTAGAAGGTGTCTGCCACGCCTATGGCGGGCATGATGTTCTGCATGACGTCTCTCTCACCCTTCCCGCAGGCCAGACCATTGCCTTTGTCGGGCCGGATGGAGTGGGAAAATCCACTCTGCTGGGGCTGATTGCCGGGGTGCGGCACCTGCAAACGGGCACCATCCACACTCTGGGCGTGGATATCCGTAACAAAAAAGAGCGCGAAGCGTTTCTGACGCGCCTTGCCTTCATGCCACAGGGGCTCGGGAAAAACCTCTACCCCACGCTGTCCGTGCGCGAGAATATTGATTTCTTCGGCAGGCTGTTTGCGCTGGATGCCCCCACACGCGCCATCCGCATTACGCACCTGCTGGAGGCGACCGGGCTGGCCCCCTTCCCCAACCGGCCAGCGGGGCAGCTCTCCGGCGGCATGAAACAGAAAGTCAGCCTGTGCTGCGCACTGGTCCATAACCCGGACCTGCTGATTCTGGATGAACCGACCACGGGGGTAGACCCGCTCTCCCGCCGCCAGTTCTGGGCACTCGTGGACCAGATGCGGGCCGAGCGGCCATCCATGACCGTCATTGTCTCCACGGCCTATATGGATGAAGCTGAACGGTTTTCCTGGCTTGTCGCCATGAATGACGGCCGTATTCTGGCTTCTGCCCCGACGACGGACGTTAAAAAACAGACCGGCACCACAACAGTCGAGGCCGCCTATACCTCCCTGCTGCCAGAGGCGGACCAGAAAGAAATTTCTGACTTCACCATTCCGCCCTATCAGGATGATGGGAGCCCTCCCGTTATTGATGCTGAAAACCTGACCCGCCAGTTTGGCACGTTCAAGGCCGTTGATAACGTCAGCTTCCGCATCCGGCGGGGTGAGATTTTCGGCTTTCTCGGCTCCAACGGCTGCGGCAAATCCACAACCATGAAGATGCTGACCGGCCTGCTGGACATTACCAGCGGCACCGCAACCCTGTTTGGCCGCAAGGTGACGCCGGGGGACATGTCCACGCGGATGCGCATTGGCTATATGTCTCAGGGCTTCTCGCTTTATGAAGAGCTGACAGTCCGGCAGAACCTCATGCTTCAGGCGGAACTGTTCCGCCTCTCCGGCGCGGAAGCCAGACGCCGCGTTGCTGAAATGCTGTCAGACTTCCG
>SCDS01004808.1:0-16708 GCA_004149465.1 Drosophila nigromelanica
GCTCAGCCCGACCGTTATGTTCGATATCACCACCCTCAACCGGGACCAGCAGGAAGCCGTGTGTAGCCGCTCCGCCCTGCGCGGCCCGGCTCTTCTGGCGCACTAAGCCGCGGCCATGAGCGCTCCGAGCACCCACCTCACTCCGGAGGATCTGCTGTCCGCCGCCATCGGCCTGCTGGCGGCGGAGCAGGACCCGCTGGCCAATATGGCCAATCTGTCCGCCCTGATTTTTGAGGCCCTGCCGGACCTCAACTGGGTCGGGTTTTACCTCTATCGTCCCCATGCGGCGGCACCGGCGAGCCTCTTCACGCTGGCCTCCGGCGGGTCGAGCGAGGGCGAGGGAGAACTCGTGCTCGGCCCCTTTCAGGGGCGCATCGCCTGCACGCGCATCGCTATGGGGAAAGGGGTGTGCGGCACGGCTGCCCGGACGCGCACCACGCAGCGCATCCCGGATGTTCATGCCTTTCCCGGCCATATCGCGTGTGATGCCGCTTCTGCGTCTGAACTCGTTATCCCGCTGGTCGCGCACGGCCAGCTTCTCGGCGTGCTGGATTTGGACAGCCCGCGGAAAGACCGGTTTTCGCCAGCAGACCAGCAGCTTCTGGAAACGCTGGTCGCAGCCTTTCTCGCAGCCCTGCCTGTGGTGGCATAACCGCCGCACACATTGTCTCCACGCCCCGATCTGGCTAAGATATGGCCCGGATCCACCTTATTATCTGGTGGAAGAAAGGAAACACACATGCGTCGATTGATCACTCTGAGCGTTCTCGCCGCTCTGGCTGGCACAACGGTTACCGCCGCACAGGCAGAACCCGGTGGCTGCCTGAAATATGGGGCCGTTGGTGCTGTCGGCGGCCATGTTGCCAATCATGGCGTACTGGGTGCCGTCGGTGGATGCATCACCGGCATGTATCGCCGCCACGTCTATCGTAAGGAAGCCAAGCAGAAGGCTGCTCTGTATGATCAGGAGCATCCCGGCGCAAAAGGCACCTACGCCCAGAAAGCTACGGCGTACGACGTGGAACATTCCACTCAGCCCGGTAAAATGAACCCGGATGCAGCGCCCCAGACCGGCGCGCAGCCCGGCCAGACCCAGCAGGCTCAGCCCGCTCCCCAGCAGGGCGACGCCCACTTCTAAGTCCTGATAGCCCCTCCACCGCGTTCTCAAGCGGGGGAGGGGCCGGGCACTCTCCGGCGCCGCGCCGGGTGTGCCCAACATTTCTGACACCGGACAGAACGCCCGCATGTTTTTCTGGCTGAAGGCTTTTCTCTCGGGACTGACCATTGCTCTGGTGTCCTCCCTTGCCCGCCGCTATCCCGGCTTTGGCGCGCTGATCGCGTCTCTCCCCCTTATCTCCGTTTTCGGGATGATCTGGCTCTGGCTGGAAACAAAAGACCCTGCCCGCATGGAAGCGCATGTGGGGGCCACGTTCTGGTACGTTCTGCCATCCCTGCCCATGTTTCTGCTTATTCCGTGGGCCATGCGCCACGGTATGCCGTTCTGGCTCGCCCTGCTGGCCGGATGTGGCGTGACCATCCTGCTCTATCTGGGGATGGTCTGGCTCGCCCCTAAACTGGGTATCCGAATGTAATACACCGGATGCACTATACGGGGCCTTGCTGCTGGCGGTGCTTACTCACTCTTCCCCAGCCATGCCCGCGCCTCACCGCCCGGATAGGCTTTGGTATGCAGGTTCAGGTAAACACGTCCGTCCTGCAGGTCGCGCTCTGTCTCGCTGCTCAGCATCACGCTGCCGCTCAGCGGGCTTTTATAGGGGCCATGCACCGTCACCATTGCTGGCGCATCCTTGCCGGGCAGGGCAGGGCCATGCAGATGGGCCATGGTCACCGGGCCGGTCAGCCCGTCCCATGTCACGGTGTAGCGCAGCACATGCGCGCCGGGGTAATACAGCGCCATCACTTTGCCCTGCATGTGGGCGGGTGCGCCATGCTCAGGGGCCAGAGTGCCGGAAAACAGCATACTGCGCTGGGCGTGTGCCGGAGCAGCCGCCACACCAGCGCCAAGCAGGCCAGCAGCCAGCACCAGACTTAAAACCGGTTTGCGGGGCAGGGTCATCACGGCAACGTCCTCCTTCCGTTAGAAAACGCGGGGCACCCGAAAAAACGGGCACCGCCACTGCTTCAAAACGTCTCGGAAGAAAGACCGTTGCTTCTGCTCACAAAACGTGAGCGGTCATTCAAAATCCCGCATCACGCCTTCACGGTCAGGCAGGCGGTCCGGTGTGCGGCTAAAATGGACGCGGGGCTGCGTGCCGTCCGCTTTCATTTTCTGGCGTAATGTTGCCAGCCACCGCTCCGTAGCAGCCTCCCGCAACGTGAGGACCGGGGCAGTTTCTGGGGCGGGACTGGAAGACTGAGGCATCATCGTGCTAGACGCCCTCTTCCTATACGCTTCGGCCTCCCGCACGGTGTGACGTTTTTTTGAAATCACCATCCCCCTACCCAAGCCTCCGCCGCCCGTAACGCCGCATCCGGGTCAGCCTGCACGTCATCCGGCTGCACTGACCCATCATAGCATTGCCCTGTCCGGTCACATTCATGCTCGGTCGCCAGTGCCAGCATCCCGCCGTCCGGCAGGGTGAAGGTTGTGTTGCCAGTGGTCTGGCCGTGTGTCGCGCGTCCAAAAAACCGTGTCTGCGGGCGGCCTTTCAGCGCAATGGCAACTGCCTCGCCCGCGCTGGCAGTCTGCGGTCCAATCAGAACCGCCACAGGCACGCGGGCCAAATCCGGCCCGGTTGCCTGCTCCTGTCCGCTCCCCTGTATTTCAGCGTGCCAGGGTCTGGACCGCTGGCCTGTCCGGTCTTCAAACACGCCCAGATCCCCAGAGCCAAGAAGGGGTTTTAAAATCCCGAGCATCGCCCACATATTTCCGCCCCGGTCAGCGCGCAAATCCACAATCCAGCCCCGCATGTCAGGCGCCTGCGCAAAGATCGTGTGCCCTGCGGCGGAAAAGGCCGTCATGGCCTCAGGGTTGTGGGATGTAAAATCAGGAACCGAAATCATCCCGATGCCAGAAGAGAGTTTTGTAAAAACTGGCAGCGTCGCAGGCCGTTCTGATAATCGTCTGGCTCTGGTGGGGGGCAGTATAAAACTATGCCCGTCATGCAGGTCCGCCAGCAGGTGCCGCATCTCGGCGTAAAGATCGTCCTCAGTGGCGTGTCTGGCCAGATCCAGCAGGGCCGGGGTGCGTGTGCTCCAGTCAATCGCAGCACTGTGCAAAGCACGCTCCCGCACAGTATCAAGAACAAAACGCATAGTCCTGACGGGCAGAGAGGCGTCAGAAGCCTCCCTATTTTCCGCAGGCGCAGGAGCCTCCATGCGTAAGCCGCAGGCGGTCACGCTGCCTGTGCCCTGTAGCGTGACGCCATACACAATGCGCGTTGTTTGCGGGGGCACCCAGAGCGTAATTGTCTGAGCACGGGTCAGATCCTCGCCGCGCACCGGGTCTTTCTGTGTGTTTCTCAATGCACTCTGCTGCGTACCGTCATACAGCCCAACCCAGAGCCCGGCTCCGGTCTGCACCGCCCGCACATGTACCGTGGCTTGGAGCTGGAGGGTCATATTCCGCATCTTTTCCGCAGGCAGTTCGGTCCGTGTGGCGGCAAATTGTTGCGGGCTGGCGGTGGCGGACTGGAGCGTGATGCCCGGCCCTCCGTCCGCGCAGTCTGTCCCGGCAGAAAGCGTAAACTGATGCTGCGGGTCAAAAAGCGTCTCACGGGCAGGCGCGGCAAAACCTCTGGCAGGCGCCAACAGCAGCACAGCCGCGCAAAGCAGAAAAACCTTTGTGTTCATAAGGTCTCTTTCCGGAGAAACGGTCAGTCGATCCCCAGCTCCTTACCCGTATTTTTGCTCCTGCCGCCAGTAAATCCATGAAAGCCCATAGCAGAGCGCAACCAGCCCCAGCAGGCAGAGATTCATAATCGTCCTGTTCAGTGGTGCGCCCAGCATGCCAAAGCCGGTGGCCGTCAAAAAAACGCCGGTCAGAATAAAAAAGGGCGCACAGGCCCGGTGCGTGCGCTCCCACACCCGCACGCTGGCTTTTGTCCACGGGGTCCGCAGCCCCAGAACACTATTGGGGCGGATCTTCCCCAGACCATTCCCCACAACAATAAAGAAAACCCCGAGCATGACAGAATTGAGTGACCCCAGAGCAATTTTTATCCCCAGTGCAGCCTCCATACAGCCCACAGTCAGAGCGCACAGCAGGGCTGTCAGCGTTATCCACGCCTGATCATACACCCGCACGGAGGCCTGAAATCCGCTATGGTTCCGCAGTCCATACGCCAGAGCGCGGAAGAACAGCCAGAGTGCCGCCAGCAGCCCGACCCAGACTGTCAGCGCATGGGCCGGGGTTGCAAACCGGTCCGGCACCCACTGGCCGGAAAAATGGACAGGCACGAGCGCCCCGTCCGGCGCGCGCCAGAGAAGAACCAGACCAATGGCGAGCGTGGCGGCACTCAGCGCGAGGGTGATGCGGGGGCCGTATCTGTGCTGCATGGCGGGGCGTCCTTTCCAAGGCGCATGGTTGAGGCAAGGCGCAGCCAGGCCTCTTCCAGAACTGAAAGTTTCAGGTGGTACACAAGTGTTGTGCCAATCCGCTCCCGGTGCACAAGGTCCGCCGCCAGCAGCACAGCCAGATGCCCGGAGAGGGTCGGCTTGGCGAGCGTAAAGCACGCGGCAATGTCGCCAGCACTCATGGCGCGGTCCCGCAGCATTTCCAGAATGGCCCGGCGGGTCGGGTCGGCAAGGGCTTTAAACACGTCATTCATGATTCGTTATTTAGCAAATTACCAAATTAGAAACCATATAATTTTTGCACAGCCCCGTCTTTTGGTTGACGCATCGCACCCCCGGCCCGTAAAAGGCCCCGTTCCAAAACCGCGATGCCCCACCCGGCGCAGCCTTACTGAGCGCCGGAGGCGCTGCCTGCATGTCCCCGTCTGTTACATTTGCTGATCTCCCTTTGGCGCAGCCCCTGCAGGATGCGCTGGCCGAGGCAGGCTACACCAACCCCACACCCATTCAGGCCCAGTCCATTCCGCTGCTGCTGGAAGGGCGGGATCTGCTGGGCATGGCCCAGACCGGCACCGGCAAAACAGCCTCCTTCGTGCTGCCTCTGCTGCACCGCATGGCCCAAAACCCGCGCCCGGCTCCCAAAGGCGGCGCGCGCGTTCTTGTGCTGGCCCCCACGCGGGAACTGGTCTCCCAGATTGCGGAAGGGTTTGAAAGTTTCGGCCGCCACCTGCCGTTTACTGTCACCACCATTTTTGGTGGCGTCAGCCCCATGCACCAGATCAACGCGCTGAAAAACGGCGTGGATGTGATTGTCGCCGCCCCCGGTCGCCTGCTGGATCTGGTCACGCAATGGGCTTCGCAAAACCCATCGAGCGCATTGTCGCGACCTTGCCCAAAGACCGGCACACCATCCTGCTCTCCGCCACAATGCCCAAATCCATCGCGGCACTCGCGGAAAGCCTGCTGAATAATCCGGCCAATGTTGAAATTGCCCCGCCGTCCACCACGGTAGACCGGATCGAGCAGTCCGTCATGTTCATGGATGCAGCACATAAGAAGGAAGCTCTTCTGGACCTGCTGCGCACTCCCGGCATGGGGCAGGCCGTGGTGTTTACGCTGCAAAAGAACATCGCGAACGAAGTCTGCGCCTTCATCACCGAGGCCGGGATCACGGCGGAAGCCCTGCACGGCAATAAATCACAGGGCCAGCGGGAACGCGCTCTGGACGCTTTCCGTGCTGGTACGGCGCAGGTTCTGGTCGCGACAGACATCGCCGCGCGCGGCATTGATGTTGATACAGTCACGCATGTTTTCAATCATGACCTGCCGAGCCTGCCGGAAAGCTACGTCCATCGCATCGGCCGTACAGGCCGGGCAGGGCGCAGCGGCTACGCCATTACCCTGTGCGATGCCGAACAGCGCGCATGGCTGCATGATGTTGAGCGTGAAATTGGCCGCACCCTGACCATCCACACCGACCACCCCTGGCATTCGGAAGAAGCCCGCACCTCCACCAAGCGCGCGCCTGTGCTCGGTGGCGGCCCGGTCAAGCAGATCAAACCGCAAAAAGTGCGCGAACGTAAAATCTGGACCGAAGAAGAAAAAGCCGCCGCCCGCGCCGCCGCTCAGGCCGCCCGTACCGGAGCCTGAGTGTAAAACAGGCTGTTTCAAAACCCTCAATGCGCACACAGCCGCGATACTTTTAACCGTGGTGCTTTCAACATTGAGGTTCAGAAACAGCCCATAAAACCCTGAGCCAGAAAAAGCTCAGGCAATTTCTTTAGAAAACCTGCCGCAGCCGCACAGTTTTCTTATCCGCCGTTTCCAGAACCAGCGTTGTGCCCTCCATCCGCCAGTGCGTAGCCACACGGGTCAGGGTGGAGAACTGCCGGGCCAGTGTATCGCGGCGGCCGGGGCAGGCCATCAGTGTGCTCACGCCGCCCTGCGGGGCCGCTAGCGGTTACAGCCGTCAGAGCCGGATACCTTCCCGCTGTCATTAATATCCAGCGTCGGGGCCATATCCGGCGCACCGGCTTTCAGGCCCGGCTGGTCGGTCGTGCGGTCCGTGTCAGAAGGCGCTTTGCTGCCATCCACCAGCCGCTGTCCGTCCAGCGCGGTGACAACCCAGCGCGTGCCATTCAGGCTGTTCGGGGCCAGTGCCGCGCCCCCACAGCCAGTCAGTGTGCGGTTCTGTGTCACAATCCGTACCGTATAGGCATAATTCTGGCCACTCATACTGTCAGAACAGGTTTTGGAGGTGATCTCAACCCGCGCGGATTTCGTTTCATATATCCGGTCCCGCCCTTCCGCGTGGGCATGCAACACTGGGGCCGCCGTGCGTGGGCCGTCCGGCGTTTCCAGCGTCAGCATCTTCTGCGCCAGTGTCATATTCCAGGACGGCTCATTGCCCGAGGCCTGATAAATGCCGTCCGGCTTGCCAGACACCGCAACAGGCTGCGTTGCATTTCCCCCCGCGCAGCCCGCCAGCACTCCGGCAAGCCCCAAAGCGAGCAGACCGGCACGGAGCGGCTGCGGCCGCCCGGCGCGCCCTGCCTGTTCTGCCCGCGCCCGCTGAGTGCCTGTCTGCGCGCTGTCCGTCCCAAGTCTGTGCATCTGCGTCCTCATCGTCCTCTGGTCAGTCTGCACCGTCTCAACACAGGGCGGAACAGATCTGCTTTGTCCCCGGCATCTTACTGTCATTCCGGCCCACAGGGCCAGCCTGCCGCGCCAGTTTGCCGCTAACGTGCCGCACCGGGCCGCGTTGCCTCCCGTTGTCCCGGCACCGTGACGCCCCGGCCCGCCGGGTGTATGCTGCTTCTCTCAGGCACCGCGACAAAACCGCAGGGTGTCCCGCCGCTTATGAGCAGACTCAACGGGCGGACTATAAATGTAGGCTATGAAACCACAGGGGACGGCACCATGCCCGAAAACAGCATCGCGCAGAAAATCGCCATTGGCGTGTTCAGCCTGCTGCTTGCCGCAGGCACTCTCGCGGCAGGGATTTACTGCGCCGGGGTGGCGACGGATATCCTGCTGCACAGCTCAAAATGGCAAAATCTCAGCCGTTACAGCAGCCTGCTGGTTGTGCCGCTCGGCCTCGTGCTTTATCTCCGGCGCCGCAAACGCGGCCAGAAACCGGAAGACGTGCAGGATGATCCGTATGGCGGCCTGCGGCGCTAAACCGGTATTTCCAAACAGACAGGACACTCAGAAAGACCATTATGATTATTCAGGGCTATAATTTCTTCTGCGATATGCCCGATGACATGCGCTACCTGCGGAACAGCACCCCGGACGAAAACTTTATTGAAGAAAACATGATCTTCATTCTGCCGGACCGGCTTAAAAAATTCCGTAAAAACCTCTGGCATGTCCGCAGGAACGCCGGAGCAACCCATATTTACCTGCCCCTGTTCCGCGTCAAAACCAGTCTGGAACAGGACCCCATTCCACCGGGGTATGAGGGCCCGCTGGATGTTTTTCCGTTCTATACCCACACCTCCAAACGCCGCAGCCGGGCGCTGGATTATTATCTGCTGTTTGTCTTCCGGCATAAGGAGACGTACGTGCAGTGCAAATCCCTGCTGAAACCGGAAAAATCAGTCTGACACTCAACCATATTCTGTAAAAAACCCAGACAACATCCCAGACCAGATAAGCTTTCCTCAATAAAAAAGGGCGGGGGTCTCACACCCCGCCCCAATCCTGTGCCCGGTTTTACTGTCAGGCAGACGGCTCAGAAACTCGCATCCAGTCGGCCATAGTAGTAGCCCCCCGTAATCGGCACCTGCAGAGAGAACTGGTCATAAATCTGCGCGCCACGAGAGTTGTTAATCTGCGGCACCCGGCGCGGCCGTACGTTCAGCAGGTTGTTCACACCCACGGCCAGATGCCAGCGCGGGCTGAAGCGATACCCAATTTCAATATCCGTCAGCCAGCGCGGTGAGTTCTTGAACTGCGCAAAGCACGAGTTGGAGTAAGCCAGTTTTCCGCCACTTGCGCAGGGCAGTGTTTTGTCCGTCCAGTCATAATAGGTCAGCATGCTGGTGGTTTCACCATACCGGGTCTGGCGCACGTTAAAGTCCCAGTTCCGGTAGGTGTAAAGTGCGTTCAGAATAATCTTGCTTCGCGGATACGGCGTGGTGATGTAGCCAATCTTCTGCGCGTTCAGCAGTTGCTGCCCTTTGCTGTCCGTGCCGTTATGGTGCAGGCGGGTGCGGTTCAGGTCCAGCGCCATGCTCAGCGTCAGGTTGTGCTGGCCCCATTGGTCATGTAATAGGCGGATACGTTGTCCGGTGTAATGCTGTTCAGCGGCAGAGAATATCCCATCGCCTCAATGGCGTTGATCGCCGCATCACCCTTCACCGTGCCACCGCCCACAATGCGGTCCCGCAGGTTGATCTGGTACACGTCCGCTTCCACATGGAAGCCCCGCACAGGCTCCAGCACAATGCCACCACTCTCGCTCACGGAGCGTTCCGGCTTGAGGGGGCTGGCCCCCAGAATCTGTGCCGCGGAGGAACTGACGGGCAGCAGACCGGACGCCCCCGTCGGGTCCACGTTCATGGCGCTATAGTGCTGTTCCGCCAGCGTCGGTGCACGGAAGCCGGTGCTGATGGTGCCGCGTACGGAAATAAAGCGGTTGATATCGTAACGGGAGGAAACCTTACCGTTCACGGTGTTCCCCACATCCGTATAATGCTCGAACCGGCCTGCAAAATCCAGATCCCAGTGCTTCAGCGGGTGGAAGTCTCCATCCACATAAGCCGCCCAGATATCACGGCTCCAGTTGCCAGCACTGTTCGGGCCAAGGCCTGCATAGCCCTGCGTGCCTCCCAGTTCATAGGAGGGCGGTGTGCCCGCCTTGATCTCATAGGTTTCCAGACGATGCTCACCACCAAACGCCAGCGTCATGGGCACAACATGCGCAATGTTGAAGTTACGGCGGAAGTCCAGATTATTGGTCCACTGGGCCATGCGGTAAGTCTCGGCCCGTGTGGTGTTGGGGGACCAGCCACATCCGTCTGTGGAATAATAGGATGACGTCGGATCGGTCGAGCAGGTGCTGGCCAGCATCCCTGTATTGGCCGTGTTCTTGTTGCCAATCTTGTTGCCGTCTGCGCCGTATGTCGTGCTCAGATCCCAGTCAAACCCGAAAAAATTGTCGCCTTTCAGGCCAAGTGTTGCGGCATAATCATTTTCTTCAGACGTTTCGAGCGGGGAGAACCCGGCCGGATACATGCTCGGCGCAATATTGGGCGTGCGATAGTTTTCATAGGCTTCCCCATGCCGGTGCATATAGGTAATCAGCCCATAGAAATTGATACCGTCTGTAATTTTCTTGCCAAAATCAATCGCAAGGCTTTCCCGCGTTTCTTCAGGCGTACTCATAATCTTGTTGGAATCGCTGGGCACATTCATAGCGCCCGGAACAACGCCGTTATAATAGCCCGTGGTTGTTGCGTTGGTCGGCCAGCTGCCCAGCAGGCGGTGGTCATGCGCCCCCACCACCATGTGGTCGGTGTGGTACATCTGGGCGCTGATATGCATATAGCCGTCCTGACCCAGCTTCAGCCCGCCATCGGCGTTTAGCTGATACTGCCAGCCATCACCGTTATAGGCATTGGCCCCGGTCTGTGCGGACATATGCAGCCCATGATCCTGCTTTTTGGTGATGATATTCACCACCCCGGCAATCGCGTCAGAGCCATACATGGCCGCCGCGCCGTCTTCCAGTACTTCAATATGGTCAATGGCACTTGCCGGAATGGTGTTCAGGTCCGCGCCGGTGGAGCCAAACTGCGGCCCGGCATCGGCCGTGATGTTTGCCGTATTATGGCGGCGCTTGCCGTCCACCAGCACCAGCACTTCATTCGGGCCAAGCCCGCGCATCTGAATGGAGGAGGTCAGGGCGGCGGAATCCGCGCCCATGGCCTGCACGTTGATGGAGGCGTAGGTGCGTGTCAGCGCATCCGCCACGTTCATCATGCCAGAGCGTTTCAGTGTGGCAGCAGAGACAACGGTGACGGGAGATGTGCTTTGTCTGGCCTTACGGTTTGTGGAATGTGTGCCCGTCGTCACGTTAATGGTTTCGGCTTCTCCGGCATAAACCGGGCCGCTTTTGCGGACTGTTTTACTGGCAACGGGGGCGGCAGAAACTTTTGCCGCCGGTCTGACGCCTGCTGGTGTGCCCGTTGTGTGCGCCGTACCGGAATGTGCCGTCACATGGTGGCGCGCCGGGGTGGTTTTCCCTGAGGCAGACGTTGCAGCCTAAGGGAAAAACGACGTTTGACTCTCATAGGGGCTATCCGTGCTTCCACATCACGGTGATCCGTCAATTCGGAACCGTTCCCCCTCAGAGTGCCTTAAAACCGTTCCATATCCATTACAAAAATGAGGCTGTCGCAAAAGGGCTGTGCATTTGTTGCATGAAAGCAACAGAATAAAATCACTCCTCAGAACTGTCTCAAAAACAGAGCTATTGTTCTTAAAAAAATTGTAGCTGCTCTCGGCCGCGCTCTGTTATGGTCTGCACATCATCTTGCTCCACCTCCTGCGCCAGTGCCTCCAGCGTGGCGCAACAGTCCAGCACGGCAAGCGGCGCTGCGCGAAAATAGAGCGTTTCAAGCAAAGGCGTAATTTGCCTCACAGTCCCGCGCAGGCACGCAGCAACCTGCCCGAGCGTCGCGCAATCCATCCTCACCTGTTCCCGCACATAGGCCCCACTCCCCGGCAGAGGCGTCCATGCAAAAGAATGTTGCGCAGAAAAAGGAGGGGGCATTGGCAGCACTCACACAGATCATCAGAACCAGATCTCTGTCTAAGCCTGACTATTTTGCATCGCAGTCTTTTCCTACCCGGAAAATCAAAAACCGGAAGATCCACGCGGTACCTTCCGGCTATCCGGTTGCAGGGAAAGGGGGGCTCCTCAGCCGCTCACACACGCCCCACGTGCTACGGCTTCTTCCCGTAGTACATAAGGTCCTGCGGCAAGGATGGTCAGTGTCAGCATGATCAACGCATGCGGCTGCGTGGCGGGTAACGGCAGAAGAGCGGAACCATTTGTCCAGCGTGCGCCGTTTTCATCCGGTGCATGCCAGCCGGGCAGGGTGCGCCGGGCAGGGTGCTGTTCTGGATTTGCGGCGCAAGAGTGCGGGCAGAAAGATTGCCTTCACGCATCATAATATCCCCTACCAGAACACCCAGCATGCGCCGGTCATCCACAAACGGACCCTGAACGTCGCACGGGCGGCTGGCGCGCGAGACAATACGCACCTGTGTCATCCCGCCCGGCAGCATGAAGGATATTTTTCCTTCCTGATCACGGATTTTCCGAATCCTCTTGCCACATATCGTTTCCAGATGCAGGTCTGCATCGTGTATCTTTTCCGGTAAAGCCTGTGTGCCGGAAGTCTGTGGCACCCCAGACTGCGCGGCCCTTGCGGCCAGTGTGCGGAACATCGGCTCCACAACCTCCCGCGTCACAGCCAGCGGGGCTGCGCCATGCTGGCTCCAGTTCCGGCGGCCTGCCCCCAGCGTGGCCACACGGCCCGCTTGTGCAAAGCTCCCCCGGTTGCCGGTGTCCAGATAGCTTTCTGTTTTTAGTCCGTTGGCCATAATCACAGCATGGCGCGCTGTTTCCACATGGTAACAGGTATAGTGCGTCAGGCTGCGATCGTAAAAAATGCTGCTGCCATTGACCAGCATCCGCACAGGCACAAACTGCCCGTTCAGATACAGGCAATGTTCCGGCGTGATCAGCAGGTCTTCGGACGGCACGCCATCACTCACTGCTCCGGCACGGATGCGCACCGGATACCCGGCTTCGTCATCTGGCAGTCCGGGCCGCACAGTCACGGTCTGATACCCGGCCCAGACCACGGGCTGATACTCCTCAGTTCCATGCGTGACCGTCAGCAGACTGTCCCCCACCTGCACGCTCTCAACGGGCACATCGCCAGTCTGTGTGCGGATCAGGGAGCCGGTGAGGAAGCAGGTAACCGTCACAGTGCCGGTGCTGCTGTTATAGGTCAGTCCGGCATCCTGATAATATGTGCTGCCCGTGTAAAGACTGTCTCCATGTGTGCCATCAATGGTGCCGGTCGCGGTTGCTGCTGGGCTGAGATCAGCCGGGGAGTAATAAACCGTGTTCCCGCTGGCATCTTTCACAACATTTCCCTGCGCGTCCTTTTTGGCTGCGAAAGAGACGCTGGTGAGAATGGCTTTCTGCGTCCAGTTGTTGTTATCAAACGGAACCAGAGCATAAGTATTGCTGGCACCCTGCTGGATCCAGCGCACATGCGGATAGCTTGAGCCCTTCACCACAATGCTGTCTGCGGGGGTAAAGTTTTCTATGCGGCCGACGGAGAGAGCTGAATGGCTCAGTACCAGCGTATTGTGGGTGTTGTCGGGCGCGTCTCCAAACAGCACTGTCCCCGCTACACTGCCATTGAGTGTGACAGTCGCACCTCCGGCAATCTCCAGTGTTCCATCCACAGTGGCGGAACTGGGGGTGACAAGAGTGGCATTTGTTCCGCTGATGGTCAGGGAGGCAGAGCCCGCAACAGTGAGGCCATTGGCGCTAACAGCGCCGTCTTCCAGCGTGACTGCAGCCCCATCTCCTACAGTCAGGCTGCTTACACCGCTATAGGTCTGCCCGCCCAGAGTGACCGTGGCATCAGACGGAAATGCGACCGGTGCCCAGGTACTGCTGGTGCCCGGCGGTAAAGCAACCTTCTGGGTGTTGACCCAGTTCAGCGGATAAGCCGTCGGGTTTCCTGAATTATCGTAGTAAGTCCAGTTATTGGCATCACTCCAGTTCGTGCCATCTCCGGCACCGGTCCAGACGTAAGTAGACGTATAAGCTGTCGTCAATGAGAAGGTCCTGTTGTGTTAGGTTTTTTCTAGAATTAATTCTTTCGTAATCCATATCAATCACTGTCAGTTATTTAAAATTAGTATTTCTTAATACTCATGGCTGAAATGTGGTGTAATGATCTATATATTGGAATATATAGACAAGCATAGTGTCTATCTATCGGATATAACTGATTAAATTTATTGCTATTGTGCACTCAATAAAAAGACCGAGTGTTATATCATATCTCGATTTATCGATATTTTTTCTTGATATGTGTCTTTTGTGGCGGGTTTCCCCGCCCCATTACAACCGCCGCGCAAACCACACAACACGCCCAATAATCTGCACCTGCTCAGCCGGGACCTCATAAGGGGAAAAACGCGGGTTTTCGGACTTGATGCGCACCATCGGCTCCGTCGCCTCATGCGCCCGCTCGGCCCATTTGCACACCACGCCATCCCCATCAAACAGCACAAAAATGCCCGGTTCGATAATGGATGTCTTGCGCGTATCCACCAGCACCATATCCCCGTTCTGGAGCATCGGCTCCATGGACTGGCCTTCTACCTCAATTACCCGCAGGTCGGACGGGGAGGCCCGCAGCGCGCCGCGCACAAACTCTTCTTCAAAAAACTTGGGGCGTCCCAGCAGCCGGTCTTCCACATAGCCGCAGCCCCCCATGCCCGCCCGGAGCGAGATATAGGGCACTGCCACATAGCCCGGCGGGTTCAGTTCCACAGTAATTTCCGGCTGGTCCGGGGCTGCAATGTAGGTGGACCGGGCTTCCCGCGCCACAGTCTGCCCCCCGGCGGGAAAGAGCAGATCCCGCGCCGTGCAGCCCAGAATCGAGGCCACGCGCTCCAGTTTTTCGCCCCCCGGATTGCGGGATTTTCCTTTCAGAATATCGCGCACATAGGTGTCCCCCACCCCGGCATTCCGGGAGAGGGCTTTTTGCGTCAGCCCCAGCAGGGCCATGCGGCGTTCCAGTTCTCTGGCAACAGATGAGCGATCCATAAGGGAAGTATCCCACGCCATCCCCCAAAGATCAAATGGGATATATCACTATATTATCCCCTTGACGGTATGTGACTGGTCACCCTACCGTCCCCCTTAAGCCTCACCGTCCGCGCTGGGGTCATTTTTTTTACCGCCTCTTTAAAGGAAGAGTGCCTATGCCGGCCTCACAGTCTCCCATCCTGTCAATTTCAACACCAGTTTCTGGCAATTTTTCCGCTGTTTCTTGTCATTCTGTCCAGTGCGGACCCCACGCACGGTCTGCCACACATGCCCGTTCCTCGCGCCATCAGGTTGCCGCCGCTGCCCGTACCGCCTCAGCCTCTTCCATCCCCCCTTATCCCCCGTTTGTCCCTCAGCGTAACGCAGCATCGTCCCTACCGAAATCTGCACGGCAGAAATGTGATGAATCCCCCTCTACGCGCGACTCCATAACGGTTCCCTGCCCAGACGCAGCCCCCCATAAGCCTTCCCCCGTCCGGCAGGCCGCTGATGCCGCCGGGGCTAAACCGCACCCGGACACAGCCCTCCACACCGCCGCCCGCCCGAAAACAGATGCCGCCCTGCTGGAGCAGATGGTCAGAGGCAGACAGGCCGCTGCATGGAGGGCGTGCGGCAGGCGCTCCTGCGGTACGAGCAGGCCCGTGCGGAAACCCCGGCACAGTACGCGCAGGAAGAGGACTGGCACGAACCCCTGCGTGACCCGGAGCCTCTCCCTGCCGGTCATCCCATCGCCACACAGGCCATCTGGCGCGGTCTGGAACACTGGAGGGACGTGGTATGAGCAAGCGGCGCTGGTCCAAATTCTGGTGGCAGGATTACGAGCGAGACCCCGCTTTGCGGCTCTGCTCACTCGCCGCACAAGGCCTGTGGATGCGCCTTTTGTGCCTTATGCACGAGGCCGAGCCGTACGGTTATCTCTGTGTCAACCATCGCCCGCTGCACACCCGCCAGCTTGCGCAGATGCTGGGTGTTCCGGCCCCCCAGATCCAGCGCCTGATGGCCGAACTGCGCGAGGCCGGGGTCTATAGCCTCACGCCGGACGGGCTTGTTTTCTGCCGCCGCCTGCTGCGGGACAAAGCGGCGTCAGACCTCGGTGCCCAGTGGGGCCGCACGGGCGGTAACCCCAGCCTGAAACCGGCTGCCAGATCAGCCCCCAGTGCCTCTTCGGCGGCTGGTGCCTCGCCCCACCCAGAGGCGCAGCCAGAGTCCCACCCAAAGCCTCAGCCGGGGGCAGGGGAGGGCTTAACCACAGCCCCGCACGCGCCCCTTAAACACCAAGAAGCAGAGGCAGAGTCAGAAGCAGAGTCCTCCCTCACTGCGTTCGGGCCGGACGGGGATGCACGCACGCATTTATTCAAAACAGGCCTGTTGTTTTTAAAACGGGTCACCGGCAGACCAGAACGCTCCTGCCGTGCCCTGCTGGGCAAATGGCTGAAAATGCTCGCTGATGATGCCGCCACCGTGCTGGCCGTGCTGGCGGAGTGTGAGGCGTTCAACCCGGCGGAACCCGTCTCATGGCTTGAGGCCACCATCCGCCACCGCCTCGCTGCCGAGGCCGCCACAGAGGCCACAGCCCCAACCGCAATCGCACCGGCAGCCGCACCGGCAACGGCTACTACCGCCGCCGGGCAGAACAGCCTGACACCGGATCCCCCACCCCCGGCCTCGCCCCACGCCCAACGCATGGCCGCCTGGGCCACCGTGCCTGATCTGGAAGGAGTCTGACCCCATGCCCGCCGTCACGCCAGCCACGCCGCATACGCGCCCATTTTCCCCGCCGCCCGCACGCGCCGTCCCGGTCACGCCCTATACCGCGCCACCCCCTGCCGTGCGGGCCATTCTGGCCGCTCATGCCGCTGGTATACCCCTCACGCGGCAGGATGTTCCGCCAGATCTGGTCGCGGCCCTGCACCACCACGCGCAAACCCTGCACACAGCCCTTCAGCCCGTCACGGAACTGCACGTCGCCGCATGGCTCAAAAAGCTGGGGCGTCTGGTCACCAATCCGCCGGGGGCCGGGCAGGCGGCCAGCCAGTGCCGTGCCATTTTTGAAGTCTGCGGGGATATCCCTACCGGCGCATGGGGGCCGGAGGCCCGCCTCGCATGGACGCGCCAGCCGCCGAGGGATGGCTACCCCGTTGGGGCCCGCTGGCCCAGCCCGAATGAACTGCGGACCATCCTGCTCCCCTTCGCCAACGCCCTGCGGCGGGACGCAGCCGCCAGCCGGACTCTTCTGGCCAGCCTCCCGCCCTCTCTGCGGATGCAGGCGGCCCCATGCCCCCACGCAGTCAAACC
>SCDS01005009.1:0-10215 GCA_004149465.1 Drosophila nigromelanica
AGTTCGTTGTTGGCACTGGTAGTTGGTACTGCTGCCAAGCTTCGACTGGCTGTCGATTCCGTTTCACTTTTTTAACTCGGCTGATGCGCATTTTCTATTCTCAACGTTACCAGTTTGTGCCTTTTATATCTTTCCTTTTGGTATGAAAACCGTGTACCCTTCTTTTGAGGGTCATTACACCAAAGCTAAAGCGTTTGATACGCTTAACTACTTTCAAGCCACTTTTAGGCATATTAAATTAATTAATTAAAAAATAGTTGCTCTTTTTAATGTATATAAATTAAAATAATCGCTAGTCCAGAATCTCTATATTTACAACATTTAATTTATTTTTAAACTTAAATTTACAGTGTGAGCATTGTCTAAATGTTTTATTTATTATAATATTAATTATATTAATTATAATTCATATTATATTATGAATAGCATAGTAACAGTGCCCAAATAGGATATATCCTGAACCTAGCTGCAAGCTGGCGGTACATAAATTTCAATCGCCTTGCATTTATACATACATACCGAACATCACACATACACACACATACATACATACAAACGTACACCGCAAGTTGTGCACTTTACTCAACGGCTGCGCTTAGCCCCACTATGGAAACTAATGAAATTTAATACGATTTTAAGATTTTTCAAGACTGGAGAAGGACCTGTCGGAGATGCTTCCTGTGGAGAAGGACCTGTCGGAGATGCTTCCTGCTTGACAAATGGGCAAATACAAAATACATATTTTATATTGAATATGCATATATTATAAGTTGCTTGAATTTGTAATTTTTTTTTTATTTGTTGAGGCAGCAAACAGGTTGCAGGATACCCTTTATCTGTCTATATTCGAATTAAAATTTTACACCATTTATATATTCTATACTAAATTAACAAATTTTCTTAATCTGAATTTCTAATTTTGGCAAGGTTGTTGATCCACATATAGAAATTACCTCACTGTATTTTTTTCCATTTAAACAGATGTTCGGGCTTGCAAAGAGAAGGTCATGATCCAGACTGACATGATCTTAATCACAGCTATTTATTTGTACCTTTTTCCATTTTTAGAGAGAGCATTATAACGTAAACGTATTTAAAACGTTTTTTTTTTCACTTATCTCTGTTTGCAAATCATTTGGCACTGATTGCATTCTATTGAGCGGACAAACAGTTTGTCCAATTAGCTTGACATATATATATGGACACATATAGAGCACAAATAAGTAATGCAAATCATGACAAGTCCCCTGGGCGGGCGACAAACACTTTGTCATCGATTGTGTCTCACTTGACCTCTCTAGCAAATTTAATAGGCGTTAAACACGTTCGTGCCATGTACCTGGCCAAGTCCCTAATTAGCCAAAGCATACCGGCACGCAGAGCCGGCGCTATATAAAAGAAACGAAATGAATTTCGAGTTGATTCAGTTGTTAAACGGCCATGACGCTGGCCTATTATCAGCCGGCGCGTTCAGTGCACTTGCAGTCCCGGTCATTGCCGCGTCGCTATACGCGCCTGTGTCAGCTGGGTCAGGCCGTCTGGCAGCTGGCGCAGCGTTTTGGCAAACGGACCACGATTCACGGGCTGGACAAGCTGCTCGCAGCACGCTCCAGTCGCTGGGAACGGTTTATATGGCTCTGCACGTTTGTTTGCGCCTTTTTGGGCGCTGTTTATGTGTGCCTGATACTCTCGCAACGCTACAACGATGGCAATTTTCAAACTGTGGTGGATAGCACTCGTTTTCCGGTTTATCGCATTGCATTTCCGGTCATCACCATCTGCAATCGCAATCGCCTCAACTGGCAGCGTTTGGACCTGGCCAAGAGCCGGTTTATGGCCAATGTCAGCGATGCCGGTCAACTGAAGTTGTTTGAACGCATTGTCAGCAGCTACGATGCCATGTCTTTTGGCCACTTTGAGCACTTTGACCAGCTGCGTAATGAGCCAACACAGCAGCTGAGCCATATCAACTTCAGTTTAGTCGTCGACCTTATGACCTGGACCTGCGATGAATTATTGACCGACTGCAAGTGGCGTCATTTCGAGCACAATTGCTGTGAGATCTTCTCGAAGCGACGCAGCAAGAACGGTTTATGCTGGGCCTTCAATTCCCTGGAGACCGTCGAGGGCAAGCGTATGCAGCTGCTCGATCCGCTTTGGCCGTGGCGAACCGGTTCTGCGGGTCCCATGAGTGCTCTGATGGTGCGGGTCCTTATACAACCGGACAAACATTTTCCGGGGCGGCGCAACGAGAAGGGCATTGATGTTATGATCACCGAACCGTATGTCTGGCATAAGGATCCGTTTAGCATACCCGCCGACACGCAGACCACCATCGAAGTCGAACCCACGATCTACTTTTACGATAACGACACACGCTCCGTGACCTCTGATCAGCGCCAGTGTGTATTTGACGTTAGTTAACTTATTTGATATGCGATTCCAACACATTTAATCAAAATACCGTGTTCATTTTAAAATTTGTATACCATATTCTGTGTGTGAAAAGGAAATCTCATAACTCTTATTGTAAAAGTGTCTTCCATCTCTTTAGTCAGTCTATCTGTCTGTCTAAACTAATGTACTTTAAACTATCGTTTACTATTCGGCAGTAATAAGAGCTTTAATTTGTATAAAACGCAACATATATTAAGCACATTTAATTTTCTTTTTGAATAACACGCGTTAAAACGTAAAAGTTGTTTTCTTTTGCACTAATTATTTTGTTTTATCACCATTTTAAATTTTCAAGAATTTTTTAATGAAAATTATAAATTTTTCTTACGTTTTTTTCGTCTTTTGGGAATGGATGTATATGGAACTTTTGGGACACCTAACCCCACATCTCCCAATAAACTAAGAAAAATGCGTTTTAGATTAATTATATCGATTATCAAAACGACAAAAAAGAAACAGAACAGATTTTTAAAATTAAACTCACAAAAGTGTAAAGCAAAGAAAAAATGATTCACAGCCGCTGGGTCATATGTGCTTTGTACTTGTATCTCTGTGTACCAGGTATGCCCTAGTCAGGCATTTTCGACTTTAACATTCACATTATTTTGCATTTTTTATAACTTGCTAAATACTTTATTAAATCCATCTTATAACCATCTGGCAATATTTGATTTATAATAAAATTAATATTTAGGTAATATTCATGTCACATTTTGCATATTATTAAAAAAGGGATTCTCCCTAATTACTTAAAACTTTTTATACAATTTTAATTATGCTGTTCGATCTGCTTGCAGGACGAGCGCAATAGCCGCGACTTCAAGTCATTGCAGGGCTATATTTACATGATTGAGAATTGCCAATCGGAGTGTCATCAGGAGTACTTGGTGAAATACTGTAATTGCACAATGGACCTGCTTTTTCCGCCGGGTAAGCACGTTCCGTTCAACCGCAAAACGGAGTTGAAACTATGCTCCACTTGCAGGCCAGTATCGCTCCTGTCGCTCTCAGGACTTGGACTGCTTGGCGAAATACAATGGTGCGTAGCAAACTTGTTTGAATAACTCCTA
The DNA here is from genome assembly GCA_004149465.1 of Drosophila nigromelanica. Classification (NCBI taxonomy): domain Eukaryota; kingdom Metazoa; phylum Arthropoda; class Insecta; order Diptera; family Drosophilidae; genus Drosophila; species Drosophila nigromelanica. The sequence goes on from SCDS01005009.1 coordinate 3,528, forward strand.
GCGAACAGAACTACTTCTAAATGCCTGTCCGATATACACACACATACACAGATAGGCTCTTCTATTCGTATCAGCCGGGCGAGGAGCAATTTGTGCGCAACAATTTTGAGGGCATGGTGTGCAAATGCTTTCGCAACTGTTACTCGCTCAACTATATCAACGATGTGCGACCATCTTTTCTGCCGCCGGAAGTGCTCGGCAATTCATCATATGTGGATTTGGATGTGCATTTCCGCTTTGAGACCATGATGGTATATCGCACCAGTTTGGTATTCGGCTGGGTCGACTTAATGGGTTAGTAGTGGCAAAAAAAAACAAGCAAATCACAACCGAAGTCACTGATTGAATTAACCACTGAATATTAGAACTAAGATCGATAATACGTGTATAATTTCCGACAATTTTACCAAAGATTGCGACTTGATATCCCGTTTTAAAGCTAAAGACCCAAAATTTTTAAGGTAGATTACTGATCACCTTCTTAAAATATCCTTTAAATTTAAAATATCTAAAAACTGAAATTTTACAAAATAATAATCAATGAACGAGTATAACGCAGTCGGGAATGCCCGAATGCAACGTTCTTACTTATTTGCAGTTAAAAAAGTATACTAAAGTATCTTCAGTGTACATTTATTTATTTTTGTTTTTCAATTAAAGTTTTGCTTTTAAATTATTTTAAATTTCAATAATTGGCTTCCATTCAATTAAATTTGACAAACCACTTTTCCGAGCTTCTCTTAGGAGGAAAATTATTAAAACATTTATTTTACTCCTTCAAATTTATTTCAAGTGTTTTTCTAATTTTAATATATTATAAATTCTTTTCCTTTTTACTTAAGCCGATTGTATTTTAATACATTTGCCAGCCTTTACTTATGATTTTTTTATTAACTTTTTTCATTTTTATTTTTTTTTTTATTTCAAATAAATATTTATAAAAAAAGGTTGTAAATATCTATATTAATATTTTTCTTTTAATGTTACCTGCTGATCTGAATGATTTGAATGTTGATTAAATAAATATTCGCTTCAACTTATTTGAAGCGCAGTATTTCGCTTTCAATACTTAATTTAATTAAATTCGCAGTTAAACATGAAATGTAGACACTATTATTACCACGGTGCCGTATCTCCCATTTTTTACAGTTAGTTTCGGTGGCATTGCTGGACTTTTTCTGGGCTGTTCGCTCATTAGCGGCATGGAGCTGGCCTATTTTCTGATCATCGAAGTGCCCGCCTTTGGCATAAGGGGACTGCGTCAGCGTTGGCGCGGCCGGCGTCGCATGGACACGGCACCGACCACGCCCACATTGAAACTGCGTCAGAATGTGCCCAGTCAGCTGGAGCATTACCTAATGCAGCTAAAGGCGGAACAAGCACCGCAGAAGTCGACGTCTCAATTCCAAAAGTGGCAACGCCAAACGTTCGCCCATAAACATGTTATTAGCAAATGAATAATGTGCACAAATAAAATATATATATATTTGCGTTTAGCAGGCTGTGAGGACGAGGTCTCTTCAAGTGGCTGCCAGCAGCCGCAGCTGTGAAGCCAACAAACAAATTGTGCTCATTTTTCAGGCTCGCAACAGCCCCAGGACGACCTGGCTGGCTGTCTTGCCGCTGTGGAGAGGGTTGCAGTTGGGGTTGAGGTTTAGGTTAGGGGTTAGGGGTTTGGTGTTCGTTCTGGCCGCACGTTGACAGCTTCATTGCCAGACATTGTTAATCAAAATTGAGGTTAAGTCGTGCTCCCAAGCGGTGCGCCTGGGTGACTTTTACAGTTTATTGAGACATTTACTTGACTTTCTGAGTGCCGAGTCGGGGCCTCAGAACCCCTTTGCAATTAAGCATAGTTTGTTTGCTTGTTGGTCTTGGTTTTGTTATTGTTGTTGCTTTTGTTGTCTGTGGGGGTTGTGGTAGGTCAGGCAGCCATGAAAGCCACTCTCATGGGGTCCTTGCGGCACCGTGTAACTTTAAGTTTACATTATTTGCTTTGTTATATGTCAGCTGGTGCGTATGCGTAATTTTATTTATACAAGCAATGCAGCAACGCGCTCTTTAAATCTATAAACCACATGCATGTGCGAATTGTGAATTGTGTATTGTGCGCCCAAAAAAGGCACAGCAGGCAATCATTTTTCATTTCAATGTCGCGACAACATTATTATATGCTACACGGGTGGTTTGTGCGGAAAAGTGGGCGGTGTGTAAGCTGTTTTACGTATACCTGCGACATTCAAATGCTTGATACGGCCTGCACGCTCCCGAATGCGCTTTAAATTCAAGAACACGAACGGTGCTGATCAATATGAAACGGAAAAGTGCTTACCAAATAGTTACATAGCATAGAATGTTACAGTTTATTTTAAAAACTAATTGTGTATATTTTATATATTCAAGCAAATAATATTTACATACAGTGGACTTAAAAACAAATATGTTTTTAAAGATATTTTATAAGCTACATCAAAAATCACTTTAAATTGCAACTTTATATTTACGAACTTCCGAATATATATTTAATTCTAATTTCTAATTTCTTGATTTGATTTATCTTTCAGTAAACAATAAAATTTGAAGAGTAATAGTAATTTTCATTATAGGCACATTCAAATCAGGTTATATATTTTCAACACTTATACATTTATTTCTTGTATTTTCATTGAAATACCCAGATGTTATAGGGTGCACTCAAATATTACACATACGCCACCATATCCAATGACAGGTCACATATTTTTTACTGTGCGCTCAAGCAAAAAAATAAAAATTTATAAATGTAACCACATCAGGCTTATTGAAATTCAATGTCTGTATATATGAGGGAAATAACTGTAATTGATTACCAAATTAGTTGCGCACGAGCAGTCAATAATCAAAAGAATCAAAAATATTGCCAACGACTGTTCAATATCTACTTTAAAATATTATCACATTTGATTTATGTCAAACGTACAAAATGTACTCAATGGCAACAAAGGAAATTACTGAAGTCAGCTGCCAACCAGGTAAGCCAAAAGTCAGTCAGTTAGTGTGTTGACGTTGTTAAAATATTTGCGCTGTCAGTCGTTATTTGGCGTAGTTACGCTCAACTTGTCAAATTGTGTTGGCTGCAATTGAAGGGAATGCAACACAGTGGCAAGAAGAAGTTTGGCAAAGAGCGCCTAATAAACGTCAAAAGAGACTTCAAGTTGGCTCAACGCCAACAGTGACTGTCAAAGTGGCAACCGTTTAACATATTCATGCCACAATTTGACAGGGTGGCAACACATGTGCCACAAGGCACATGACACAGATGTTGCCTGCACAACTTTTGACAGTTTACCCATGACGAATGGGTCTTAATTTGATAAAAATTTGCGCTAATGTTTTGTAATTAAAGTAATTAAAATTATAAAATTTAGCATGCAAATGCCACTCAGTGAAAGGAGGTAGTCAGAAGTTTGTAGTTTGGTGAGCGGGTAATTTATGCCAAGTACAGTTGCTCCAAAACACATTTACGGCTAATTGATTTACGGCAAGCAGCCAGCAGCATTGGACCAACAGCTGCTATTATGCACACGCTTATGAATATGGTAATGCTGCTCTGGACTTGGGCCGCCCATAATTGCGAGCACTTGTTAGTTAATTAAAAATGCAAATAAGCCTGGCTTGTCCATTGAAATTATTACAGTCACTGGCGCACATGTGGAACCCATCCGAACGTTAATCGAGCGCGACAGATTTTGCAATTTAAACTTTACCCATGGCTAGACAACATGCAAAATTTCAACGCAAAACAAGCAACTTTCTGTTGCCTACAATCAGGCGGAAATTTTAAAGTTTAGAACACATTGCAATAAGCGAATAAGGAAACTATCGTAGTTAAGTCTAATTCTGATGTTTTGTTATAATACTTATGTATATATGTGGGATTTTATTTAAAGGTAATAATTGAACAATGATAATTGTAAGATTTAAAGTTACAAGTGATTTCGTCGTTAGATCTCGTTTGAGCAACATACAGACGGACAGACCATGGGGTCGGAGATGCTATTATACCATTATACTCTGTTTCCCCATTTTCAATGGGTTTAAGGGATAAAAAGCAAAATAACACAAAATAAAGAATTTCACAATATAACTGGTATAAACCTTTGAAGTATAATTAAACTGCCCATTTTTTAATGGGTCATATCGTACATATGGGTCATATGGGTACATATCAGATAAGGCTTTGAGCTATAACAAATTATATTTAGGTGAGATTAAATGAAGCGCATTGTGTGAAAAAATGTTTAAATTCAGTTTTAAAATTGATATTAAAAAGATACTCGGCTATACCCAATTCTGCTTGCCGGAAAAAGAGTATTCGAAAATATAGACATAGATTACACTTTAAAAAAATAAATATATATAAATAAGTCGTTAACGTTCAATAAATTTATTAATTACTAAACGAACTATACTGTTGAATTATTCAAATATTTATTTCTTTATTTAAATTCGTTGCAATGTAAGCTAAATAAAAATAAAAAATACAAAGTAAATGAAAAAAAAAAATGCGGAAAAACTTTAACTATTCAACATAACATGAACAGAAACAACACAATTTTTGTATATACAATTTTTTTATTTGAAAACATTGAATGAATTAACTATGAAATTTCTTGGTTGAAGTAAATAATATTAGGTATAGTATATATTCAATGCAATATTTGACAAAATACAAAAAAAACGTGTGCATCGGCAAACGCTGGGAAATTGATCAGCACTTGCCTCAAACGCATCTCGTCAGCATCGTGATCCTCAAAGTCATTTGGCGCCGCATTGCCACAGAAGAACTGCGCCAGGTTCAGGAAGAAAAGTTGCTTCAGCGGCAACTTCGTGAAATCGGGCTGGGACTGATTGAACTTGGAGCCAGGACCAAAGTAAACGTCATAAGCCAGACGAATGCCCGCAATATCCGCTTCGCGTTCACTCATATAATCGGTCTCATCGTGGTTGAGGCAGCCAACGGCTGATGTATACTTACTTTCCAGCACGATCCGTGCGCCCTTCTCGTTGAAGTTGCCTCTGTAATCATATATTAGGCCATTAGAGACAAAGCCGTGCATTACTTCATGGCCGAGCATAAAGCCCAGCAGGCTGAATTTAAAAATATCATGTGCGTCGTGGTGGAAAATCGGCTCCTGCAGTATGCCATAGGGCACGATAATTATATTTGTGCGCAACATATAGTACGGAGTCGAGCTCATGCCTGAGGTTCCATCGGATACGATTACGAAAGAGTCGGTCGCATTGAACGGCTGGTTGAGCTGCTCCAGCTGGCGACGCGTTTGGAACTCCAACAGCCGCAGGTGATTGGCGGCATAGTCCCGATTGTCAACCAGTTGCAGATCCGCATAGAATCGCTTCACAAAGCTGCTGCGATCTGCCACCTTGGGCATGTTGCCAATGTTGATGGTCACGTTGAGCAGCTTTGCTCTCAGCATCTCCAGGTCGCTACTCGCCAAATTCAGATAATTCTCGTCAAGCTTTTTGAGGAACTGTTTGCGTAGCTGCTCAAAGAGCTCCGAGACGTCGGCCTGGTGCTGTCGCAGTTTGTCGGCACCAATGAAACGCTGCTCGTAGAGCAGATTTACGGCTAGCTCCATTTTGTTGCGCACATCCTGAATGCATTCAATGGGCTCCTTGCCTTCCATTGAGTCCTCCTGCAGATAGGCGACAAACCGCAACATTATATAGCTGGCCAGTTTCTCAGGATCCCACGCATTTATTAACTTTACGAGAGCAGTTAAATAAGCCGCATTATCAACTTGGATCTCGTAGTCAGAGGGCACGCTGTGACCTAGCAAAATCTCTAAATACTTTCGCCATTGACCGCCAGTCTGCAGCTCAAGCTGGCGCAGATTCACATCCTCAGATAGATCCGATTGTAGCTCGAACATCGTTTCGGCCAGTTCACGTACGTCAGTCTCCAACTTAATAACTTGTCGCGTTAGAGTCGACGCTTTTCGATGGCTAAAGCCCAGCAAGCGTAGCGTTAGCCTGGTCATTATTGATCCGCTGAGTCGTTGATTCTTCTGCTCAAAGTTGGGCATGCTGATGCTTATGATGTATTTGCTGCTGTTAAATAGATGAGGCACCGCATCCAGATTGAAGAACACATTGTTCAGACTATAGCGGCGCAAGCGTGCCAATGTTTCCAGCCAGTGAAACTTGCTGCTGCCCCAGTTCTCTGATCTGCGCTTGAACTGCGGCCAGGGTATTTGCTCGTTTGGCGGCATCAGCTCCAGATAATGCCGACCCGAGCGCGTTGATAGCGATGACTCGCGACAGGTTTGATAGAAGCTCAACAGCTTGGCCTCGACACTGGTTGGTTCCAGCGGACGTTGCTGCCATTTCTCAGCCATTAGCTGGACCAGGTCCTCATTCACCTTCTGATCAATCAGTCCAGTGATTTCCAAAAAGCTGTCATTCACATGATTCTGAGGCCACTTGCCACACGCGTATTTATAATAATCATCGCACGCGGACACACTCTCGTCGACATAGCTAAGTATCTGATTCACCAGCCGTGTGTTGGGGCTGGACACGGGGGGATTAGTCGCCTGAGCACTCACTGATAGCCACAAACATAGAAATATTAACCGAGAAGTCGATGTTCGTGTCGACATTGTCTTTAACAAACTGACAACACCGCTCG
>SCDS01005123.1:9347-19749 GCA_004149465.1 Drosophila nigromelanica
CTCTGGCGTATCAGGACCGTGCGCACGCACAGGGGGCAGCAACCGCCATTCTGGACCTGCCTGAAGCTCTGCCGCGCCCCTCACCAGACGGTGCCCGGACGGTCAATGCCTCAGGCGTCATGATTTCTCTCGAAGACGTCAGCTTCACTTGGGATCCGGCCCGCGGGCCTGCGCTGGACCATGTGAGCTTTACCGTGCCTGCCGGAGAAACGCTTATTCTCGCTGGTCCGTCTGGTTCTGGCAAATCGACGATCATGGAACTCCTGCTAGGCTTTATTCAGCCTGATAGCGGAAGCGTGCGCCTGAACGGAGCGCCGCTGGACAGCATTGTTCCGGATGCCTTGTCCCGGATGATTTCATGGATCGGTCAGAAACCTGTTCTGTTTGCAGGCACGCTGAAAGAGAACATTCTGTTCGCCCGCCTTGATGCGGATGAGGCTGACCTGATGGCTGCGGTCAAAGCCGCGGCAGTTGACCAGTTTCTGCCGTCTCTGCCGGATGGTCTGGAAACGCGGATTGGGGAAGGGGGCTTTGGCCTGTCCGGTGGGCAGGCGCAGCGGATTGCAATTGCACGCGCCTATCTGAAAAACGCACCCATCCTGCTGCTGGATGAACCAACGGCCCATCTGGACCCCGCAACAGAAAAAAGCGTTTTTGAAAGCCTGCAACGTCTGGCCTTGCGCCGGACTGTTGTACTCGCCACACATTCCGCTGCTGTGCATATGTTTAACGGTCGGCGTGTGGACCTTCATCTGGGGCGGGTTGTGACACGGCAGGGAGCCGCGTGAGATGAACATATCCGACCAGAAAGAAGCCAGCACGCCCGCTCTGACTGATTGTCAGGCCGTTTTGCGTATTCTGAGCCTCTGGCGCAGACAGGCTCCACGGCTGATTATTGGCGTCATGCTTGCTCTGATTGCCCTTTGTCTGGGCCTTGTGCTGATGCAGGCTTCAGGGCTCCGTCTGGCCAGCAGCGTTCTGGGGGAGGTGGTGATCACCACTGCTCTGTTGCGATGGGTCGGCGGTGGCCGGGTTGTTCTGCGCTATGCAGAACGGCTTTTTGCGCATGATGCCATGTTCCGTGCACTGGCGGACCTGCGTGTCTGGTTTTTCCATTCTCTGGCACAGGGGGCGGCTGCAGGTCTCGGCTTCCGGCGGGCAGGCGATATGCTCTCACGCCTTGTGTCGGACATTGGTACGCTAGATGGGCTGTATCTGCGTATTTTTGTTCCCTTTGCCTGTGCGTGCCTGACGCTGCCCATTCTGGTCGTTCAACTGGGCCGCCAGAGTATTGTGCTGGGCGTGGCGGTAGGGCTGCTCTTTGCCTGTTCCGCGTTTGGCGTGCCTTACCTGATTGCCCGCTCCGGCCGGGCAGAAGGGGAGCGTCTGGGGAAAAACCTCGCGGCCCTGCGTATTGGCGTGCTGGATCTGGTTGGTGGCTTACGGGAAATCCGTGCTTTTGGTGCGGAAGGGCGTATTCTCTCGCACTTTCTGGTGCTTCTTGCTGCTGCCGGTCTGTTTGCTCTCCATCTTTCCCCGCTGGCCGTCGTCGGCAGCCTCTTCCTGACGGTTGCGTCTTTTGAGAGTGCCGCAACACTGACGCGGGCAGGCTTGCAGGCGGGCGTGATGGGCGCTGCGGCGCAGCGCGTGGTGGAAGTTGCAGCCCATACCCCGGACAGCAAACAGAGCGAGGCGCAGACTGAGGCTCCGGCCGGAACTGACATTCGTCTTGAAGGTGTAAAGTTCCGCTGGGCTCCCGATCGTCCGCTTGTGTTTGATGGGTTGACTCTGGATATTCCCGCAGGCGCACGTATTGCCATCCTTGGCCCGTCAGGGGTTGGCAAATCCAGCCTTGCGGCTCTCCTGCTCAAGGCTGCCACGCCGGAAGCAGGCAGTATCACGCTTGGCGGAGAAGACATTTCTCATATCCGCGCTGACTCCCTGCGGCGGCGCATGGCGTGGTTATCTCAGGCCACACATCTGTTTGACGACAGCATCCGGGCCAATCTGCTTCTTGGTCGCCCCGATGCGACAGAAGATGATCTGTGGAAAGCACTTGAAGACGCTGCTGTAGCGGACGTGGTGAAGATGCTGCCGGACGGGCTGGACACGTGGCTTGGTGAAGGCGGCATCAAGCTGTCTGGCGGGCAGGGGCGACGCATCGCACTCGCCCGTACCCTCCTGACGCAGGCTCCGATTCTGATTCTGGACGAGCCATCCACCGGGCTGGATGCGCAGACAGAGCAGGAGTTCCTTCGTACGCTCAATACCGTCACAGAAGGCCGTACAGTCATTCTGATCGCGCACCGGCTGACCGGCGTGGAAGCTCTGGATCGGATCTGGCGTCTTTCGGGCGGTGTCGCGACGGCCGCTGCCGCCTGAGCCATAGATTATGAGGCCAAAGCCTGAGCGGAGCGTGAAAAAAGTTGGCGTCCGCACTGTTTTGCAGGCAGATTTGAAAAATTACTGTGAGCATTTTTTTGCTCTATTGGAGATAAATATATGCGCCGTCTGCTGCCTCTTCTCGGCCTTTCCGTCCTCGCTGCGTGCGCGTCCCAGCCTGCACGCAAATATGTTGTCTTCTTTTCCAATCAGTCCGTGGAACTGAATGACACAGCCCGCAACGTCATTGCGGAAGCCGCGCGCAAAGCCCAGAACCATCCCGGCAGCATTGTGCAGGTTGAAGGCTACGCGGCCGCTGGCGGGGACCTGTCCGCCGATGCTCTGATTGCTATCCAGCGCGCGAAGCTGGTAGCGGAAACCCTGCATGAAGACGGTGTCTCTGGTGACCGCATTCGCCAGACCCCGCGCGCACCAAGCAGCGGAGAAGGCATGACAGTGGGCGCGCGTCGCGTGGAAATTGAGCTGGTCAGCCCCTGATTTTCTATGAGTGAAACGCAGACCGACAGAATACCTCCGGCTCCTGCTCTGGTGCGGGATACCGGGGGACGCGACCGGTTTGTAGGGACCAGCCCGAAAGACGTCCTGCACGCCGTTTTTGGTTTTCCGGATTTTCGGAGCTTGCAGGGGCAGGCCGTCGCGTGCGTCATGAAGGGCCGTGACGCACTGGTCCTGATGCCAACAGGCGGCGGTAAAAGCATTTGTTATCAGGTGCCAGCTCTGTGCCGACCGGGGATGGGGCTGGTCATTTCTCCGCCGCGTTGATCTGTTATATGTGTCGCCCGAACGGCTGCTTTCTCCCGGCACGCTTGAGCGGCTGACACGGCAGCCTGTTTCCATTATTGCAATTGATGAAGCGCATTGTATTTCTGCATGGGGCCATGAGTTCCGCCCGGAATATCGTGCGCTGGCGTCTCTCCCCAAACACTTTCCGAACGTCCCCCGGATTGCTCTGACCGCCACAGCGGATGAGCGCACCCGCGAAGATATTCTTACCGCACTGGACATGCCGGACGCTGAAGTTCTGGTGTCCAGCTTCCACCGTTCCAACCTCAATATCGCGGCTTTGCCCAAAGCCTCGGAAATGCGGCAACTCACATCCGTTCTTGAACGGCATAGAGACGAAGCCTGCATTGTCTATTGTGGTAGCCGCGCCCGGACAGAGCGGATTGCTGCGGCGCTGCGGGATAAGGGCTGGACCGCTCTGGCGTTTCACGCAGGGCTTTCCCCGATTGAAAAACGAGCAGCTTTGCTGCGGTTCCGGTCAGGGGAGCCGATCGTCATTGTTGCTACCGTCGCGTTCGGGATGGGGATTGACCGCCCCGACGTTCGCGCGGTCATTCACCTTGATATGCCGGGCTCACCAGAGGCCTATTATCAGCAGATCGGACGGGCAGGGCGGGATGGCCTGCCGTCTGAAACAGTGCTGCTCTATGGCGGGGAAGATATGGCGCGGGCGCGTTACTGGCTTGATCAGTCCAGCGCGCCGGACAGCGAAAAACGTATTATGCGCAGCCGGCTGGAAGCAATGATCGCACTAACCGAGACAACTGGCTGCCGCACACGCGCTCTGCTGCACTGTTTTGGGGAAACGCTGGAAGGCCCGTGTGGCCACTGCGATAACTGCCGTTATCCCGTTGTGACGTTTGACGGCACAGATGCTGCCAGAAAATTTCTCTCCACAGTCTATCGCACAGGACAGAAATTCGGCGCACTGCATATCATTGCCGTTTTGCGCGGCAAAACGAACGAGGCTGTTGAGCGTAATCATCACGAGACCCTCTCTGTCTGGGGGATCGGAAAAGACAAGAGCGAACAGTTCTGGCGTGGGGTCGGACGGCAGCTTATTGCGCGCGGCGCTTTGCGGAGCGAAGGGCAGTATAGCGGGCTCGCGCTTAATCAGGATGTCGCGCGGCCCATTCTGCGCGGGGAGGAGACTGTCAGCCTGCGCGCGGATGCCACGCAGGAGCTGGAAAAAGCGGCTGGCCGGGTGCGCTCATCCGAAACGCTGGCTGACTTGCCGGAAGAGAAGCAGGCTCTCTTTGCGGCCCTGCGCCGCTGGCGACTGGATGAAGCACGGGAACAGGAAATTCCGCCTTATGTGATTTTCCATGATTCTGCCCTGCGCGACATCGCTCAGGAAACACCGACATCTCTTGCGGAACTCGGAGAAGTAAAAGGCGTTGGGCGCTCGAAGCTGGAACGTTATGGAGAAGCGGTTCTGGCGGTGCTGAAAACCGCGCAGGGAGTCTGACATGGCCTCCGTAGAGGAAAGGCGTGCCCTGATTCTGCAATTTGTGCAGCAGCAGGGGTATGTTGCCAATGAGGATCTGGCAAAAACCCTGCATGTGACCGTGCAGACCGTCCGGCGCGACGTCAACAGCATGGCGGCCGAAGGGTCAATATCGGCACGACGACCGAAGCCTTCGCCCGCTCTCTAAGGACGCACAGAGCGTTGCGGGTCATTACCAATAATATTCACGTCGCGACTTTGCTGACCCCGGCACCAGAATGTAGCCTTGTGATTACAGGCGGTACCGTCAGACTGCGGGATGGCGGGATTGTGGGGCCAGCCGCTGCTGCAATGATTGAGCAGTACCGCGCCGATTTTGGGGTAATAGGCATCAGCGGCATTGATGAAGACGGCACATTGCTTGATTTTGATGTGGATGAAATTGCTGCGGCGCAGGCGATTATCCGGAACTCACGCACCGTATTCCTGCTGGCTGATCATACAAAATTTATGCGCAGACCCATGGCACGGGTAGGGCATATTTCTGAAGTCAGCGCGTTCTATACGGATCAGGCGCCTCCTTCAGGCATCCGTACTATTCTGAAAGACGCGGGAGTCAGTTTGCACATCGCAAACGAAACAGAATTTTCGGAAAGGAAAACCAAAAAGAGCTTATGAGGCTATTCCCGTCACATTAAAGCCATTGTTTTTGGTTTACGTTTTCGGATACGAATAAAGTCAGTGTTCCTTCTTGGTGTCATTGGAAGAAAAAATGTCAGATTCCGCTCCCTCTTCTGCACAGCCCTATGATCTCCTGATCGTCGGTGGTGGCGTTAACGGCGCAGGGATCGCGCGTGACGCGGTTGGCCGGGGCGCGTCGGTTCTGCTTGTCGAGCAGGATGATCTGGCAAGCTATACGTCCTCTTCCAGCACCAAGCTGATTCATGGCGGGCTGCGCTATCTGGAATATTATGAATTCCGGCTGGTGCGCGAGGCACTGACTGAACGGGAGCGCCTTCTGGCCATGGCGCCGCATATTATGTGGCCCATGCGTTTTGTGCTGCCTCATTCCAAGCTGGTGCGTCCGGCATGGATGCTGCGCGCAGGCCTGTTCCTGTATGACCACCTTGCCTCCAACATGACGCTCCCCAAATCCCGCGCTGTTGATTTCCGCACCCATTCTTCCGGTCGCCCGCTTAAACCGGAATATACGAAAGGCTTCGTCTATTCAGACGGCTGGGTGCAGGATAGCCGCCTTGTCGTGCTGAATGCACTTGATGCGGCAGAGCGGGGTGCTGAAATCCGCACCCGGACGCGCCTGATCAAAGCGAACCGGGTTAATGGCCTGTGGGAAGCTGTTCTGGAAGATCGCGTCACCGGCAAAACCAGTGCGGTGCGTGCGCGTGCTCTGGTCAATGCAGCAGGACCATGGGTGGCCAGACTGTTGTCTGAAACCCTGAATATTCCCAATTCCAAATCCGTCCGTCTGGTGAAGGGCAGCCACATTATTGTCCCGCGCGTGTTTGAGGGGCCGCAAGCGTATATCTTCCAGAACCCCGACAAACGTATTGTGTTCGCCATCCCGTATGAACAGAATTACACGCTGATCGGCACCACGGATATTCCATGGAAGGAAGCCCCCGGCACCGTTGGCATCGCCCCGGACGAAGTGAGCTATCTGTGTAAAAGCGTAAACCGCTACTTCCAGACGCAGGTGCGGGAAAGCGATGTGGTCTGGAGCTATGCTGGCCTCCGTCCGCTTTATGACGATGCGTCGGCTAACGCCTCGGCCGTCACCCGTGATTATGTGCTTGATCTGGACACCACTGACGGCGCACCGCTGCTCTCCATCTTCGGCGGCAAGATCACCACATACCGTAAGCTCGCAGAACATGCTCTGGAGAAACTGGCCCCCGTGCTGCCCGCGGTTGCAGGCGCAAGCTGGACCGCCAGCGAAGTTCTGCCCGGTGGTGACATCGGTGCGGGAGTTGCATGGCGCCTGATGCGCAACTATGGCAGTCGGGCTTACGAGATTCTTGGTGAATCCGGCTCCATGCAGGATATGGGCGAAATTCTGGGAGGCGATCTGACAACGCGTGAAGTTGACTACCTGATCACCAGAGAATGGGCCCGCGCACCGGAAGATGTATTGTGGCGGCGTAGCAAGCTCGGCCTGCATCTGAACGAGGCCGAAAAAAGTGCAGTTGCCGACTATGTCAGGAAGAAGGTAGGCTGATTTTTTAACCACCAGACAACTCTTTCCAAATAAAAAAATAAAAAGAGGAAAGTATGACAACCACCCAACGCGCCTTTCTTGGCGAGCTGATCGCTGAATGCATCGCGGTCTTCATCATTATTGTTTTCGGGGATTCCGTAGCAGCGATGTATTCGCTCTACGACCCCAGCCCCTATAAAATGGCATACTGGGGCGTGTGCATTGTCTGGGGACTGGGCGTCACGGTGGCGATTTACGTCACCGGCGCTGTCTCCGGCACGCATGCCAACCCCGCAGTCACGCTGGCGCTGGCCTGTTACCGCGGATTTTCATGGAAAAAAGTGGTGCCCTACTGGGTCGCTCAGGTTCTGGGTGGTTTTTTGGGGGCCGTGATTGTTTACACGCTCTTTTCACCCGTTATCGAACATTATGCCGCCGTCAATCATCTGGACTGGCGGCATGACGGCGCAGCCGCTGGCGTCTTCTTCACGCATCCGGGCGATTTTGTAACCCCGATGCATGCGTTTGTTGATGAAGTGATTCTGACAGCAATGCTGCTGCTCGGGATTTTTGCGATAACGTGTGAATATAATACGCAGGCCCCGCAGGCCAATTCAGGCGCTCTGATTATTGGCCTGCTTGTGGCAACGATCGGCGCATCTGCCGGTTATCTGGAGGCGTGGGCCATTAATCCGGCGCGCGATTTCGGGCCTCGCCTGTTCTGTTTCCTTGCCGGGTGGGGGGAAGCAGCCCTTCCGTCTCCCGGAAATTACTGGTGGGTGCCGGTTGCAGGGCCGCTTGTTGGCGGTGTCGTGGGAGCCGGGTTCTATCAGGGGGTTGTAAAACCCTTCATGCCAGCGATCGTCCGGGCACGGCAGCCTGACATTGCTCAAGATTAATTACTCCAGCAATAAGGATTCCGTGCGATGAGCAAGCAAGATTACGTATTGGCGATTGATCAGGGCACAACCTCTACACGCAGTATTGTGTTCGATCGAAATGCTCAGGAAATTTCAAGCGCTCGTCAGGAGTTCGCTCAACATTACCCTCAGGCGGGCTGGGTAGAACATTGTCCGGAAGAGTGCGACCGGCAAGCCTATCCACCGCGCTATTGTCTGGCAGGATCGTCGCACGGCTTCTGTCTGCCAGAAACTGCGCGAAGAAGGCGCGGAAGCGCTTGTGCGGGAGCGTACTGGCCTCCTGCTTGACCCGTATTTTTCCGCAACGAAGCTGGCCTGGCTGCTGGATAATGTTGCAGATGCACGGTCACGGGCCGAAAAAGGTGAACTCGCATTCGGAACGATCGACTCCTTCCTGCTCTGGCGCCTGACCGGCGGCAAAGTGCATGCAACGGATATCACCAACGCCGCCCGCACGCTTCTGTTTGATATCCATAAGCAGAAATGGGACGAGGATCTGCTGCGCCTGTTCCGCATCCCTGCGGCTCTGCTTCCTGAAGTGAAAGATAACAGCACAATCTTTGGTGAGACGGACCCGGCTCTGTTTGGTCGCGCCATCCCGATCGCCGGTATGGCCGGGGACCAGCAGGCAGCCGTTGTCGGGCAGGCCTGTTTCTCTCAGGGCATGGCGAAAGCGACCTATGGCACAGGCTGCTTTGTGCTGCTGAACACCGGGGAAAAACCGGTTGCGTCCAAAAACCGGATGCTGACGACAATTGCCTATCGCATTAACGGGAAAACATCTTACGCGCTGGAAGGCTCCATCTTCGTCGCGGGTGCAGCCATCAAGTGGCTGCGCGATGGGCTGCACCTGATCACACATGCTTCCCAGACTGATGATATGGCAACCCGCGTACCGCACAGCCACGGCGTGTATATGGTGCCGGGGTTTGTTGGGCTCGGCGCTCCGCACTGGGACCCGGATGCACGCGGCCTGATCTGCGGTCTGACGCTGGATGCAACAGCGGCGCATATCGCCCGCGCCGCTCTGGAATCCGTTGCCTATCAGACGCTGGATCTGGTGACAGCCATGACGCAGGATGGGGCAGGGACGACAGAAGCCCTGCGCGTTGATGGCGGGATGGCTGCTAATGACTGGTTCTGTCAGTTTCTGGCAGATATGTTGCAGGTTAATGTTGAGCGCCCGCGCAATATTGAAACAACTGCTCTGGGCGCAGGCTTCCTCGCCGGGCTGGCAACAGGTGTCTGGGAAGATGAGAAGACGCTGGCATCCGAATGGGCCAGAGGCGCGCTCTTCAAGCCCTCCATGGCGAATGAGCAGCGCAAGACGATGATTGCTGGCTGGCACAACGCCGTAAAGCGGACGCTAACCAACCCGAGCGCGGCCTAAACGCCGGAGCGCTTTTCTCGCCCGGTCTGGCCTTTCTAAAACGGGAGGCCAGCCGGGGAGAAAAATCCTTTTCTCAGTGCGTTGCCTGCGGCTGAGACAGCTTGATTTTTATGGTTTTGGACGAACCACCAAGAAAGCTGAAGGTAAAAGACACGTCCTGCCCCGCCTGAAGTGACGTGTCCGGGTCCAGACAGAGAAGATGATACCCGCCGTACGGAAAGACCAGCGTCGTGCGTGCAGGGAGGGAGAGATGCGTAAACAGGGACAAAGTGCCCGGTGTGCTTTCCTGATCAGAATGGTGCCCCACCAGCGTGCGGCAGGCAGAAGAGCGGACATCGGTAATCAGATGCGCGTTAGCCCCATCGTTTCTTATGGTAAAATAAACACCGGCCATGCGGTTTTCTGCGTGCCACCATGACAGCGACATAACCGGCACCAAAACGCATTTTCATCGCAACTCCAGTTTTTAATAACCCGTGACCGGTATAAGCTGGCCGGGCAGAAGAACTTTGTTGCGGGCACTATACCGCATTATCGCACCAGAAGGCCAAGCTTGAAGAAAGCACAGGCTCTTTCTGTGCCAGAGCGAGAAAGGCTCACGTCACGATGCGCTGCCCTTTTTGTGGGAACCCTGATAGTCAGGTCAAGGATAGCCGCCCCAACGAGGAAGGCTCCGCCATCCGGCGACGCCGGGCCTGCCTCTCGTGCGGCCAGCGTTTTACGACAGTTGAGCGTGTCCAGCTGCGCGACCTGATTGTTGTAAAGGCTGACGGACGTCGCGCACCGTTTGAGCGCGAGAAGATTACGCGCTCAATCCGGATCGCCCTGCGCAAACGGCCCGTGCCTGAAAGCAGAATCGAACAAATTGTCACGGGTCTGGTACGTCAGCTAGAAGCCGCAGGAGAGACGGAAGTACCCTCCGCGCGGATCGGAGAACTGGCAATGGATGGGCTGCGGGAAGTGGATACTGTGGGCTATGTGCGCTTTGCCAGCGTCTACAGAGACTTCACGGAAGCGAGGGATTTTTCGGAAATTCTGACGTCCATGGATTCGTCTGAGCCTGATTCGCAGGAAAAGACTGGACCTCGTGGCATAAAAAAGTCATGAAACCCCGCTCCCTCATACGGGCAGGCAGGAGATAGGGATGAAAGAGCTGCAGGATCACTCAGAACTTAAAGGCGCGCAACGGCCACGCACGGCGGCGCGCGTTGCAGCCATTCAGGCTCTTTTTCAGATTGAGCAGA
>SCDS01005256.1:0-10526 GCA_004149465.1 Drosophila nigromelanica
AAGTGGATGAGCTGCCCGAGCCGGAGCTGAGGGAGCTCTGGTATCAACTGTTTCGCGTCATGGATGACATACACGAGGGCACACGAATGACTGCCCACGGCACAGCCGCCTTTTTGGGCAAGCTGTGCGTGCTGGCTGCCTCCTCGGAGCATGGTAAATCCGGGACAGCTGTCGCTGCCTCCATTCTGCCCTATTTGCTGGAGACGGGCGTCGGTCATAAGGTCGCCGACATACGCAAGGTCAGCATTAAGACTATCTCAGATATGATTGACTCGTCGGGCGCACTGATTGCACCACATCTTGCCACGCTGATACCCTGTCTGCTGCGCGCCACCGGCGAGCTGGAGAACACCAAGCTATCGTATGTCTCCACGCGCCTGGGCGCCGATAACGAGGCACAGGAAGCTGTTGACAGTTTGCGCGCCGAGGCAGCCAAATCGCATCACACAATGGAGACGATCAACAAGTGCGTGCGCTTTATTGACTACCAGGTGCTGGAGCGCATGACGCCCGAGCTGCTGGAGCTGATGAAAACCAGCGTCAATCTGGGCACCAAAATTGATTGCGCACATTTCGTGTGTCTGGTAAGTGAAATACTTATCACTATCCCTGGATTCCTTAAAGCACTTATAAAGAACTTCATTACTTATCTTAATTGTGTCCCTTCTTGATTTTATTACAAGCTTGAGAAGTTTTCCTTATTCATTAAGTACTTAAATTATTTATAGACAACATAACCACAAAGCACATCGAGATTCTTGATTTGTCGTAAACCTTTAATTTCCTTAAGCATTCTTAAACAACTTTATCCTTCAGCATTTAAAGCGGCTTTGAGCTTCTTCCACCCACAAAACTCATTCCGACAGTCCCTGATTTCCATGTTTTATTTTTCAAAACTCTTGTAGGCCATAATTTTTGGACTCCTGAATATCTCACAATCGTGATTTTTCTTAAGTTGTAAAGAGTTTTTAGACATTACCACATCGAAATCTTCCTCGAGTTCTCCAAGCACGTCTAAACACATACAATCCACGAACTCCGAACACCTTTTCTATACGGCCGAGTCAAAAAACTGCATGAACTCCATTTAGCTTTTCTAAACAGTCCCCTTTCATTTTGAGTTTTACCTGATCCTGACTTTACCAACTCTCTCGACAGGTCAGCATTCGCTTGGGCAAAGAGATGACGCCCTTGGTGGGCAAATATTTGGGCGCCTGTTTTGGTGGCATCAAGGATCGCAATGTCACCGTACGCAAATACAATGCCAGCGCGATTGGACATCTTATGGGTCTGGCCAAGGTGAGACACAGATGATCTTTATCACATTCAACATGCATAATATATGAAACCCTTTTTCCTCCTAACAGGAACAATCCATTAAGAATCTATTTGTCAA
Organism: Drosophila nigromelanica; assembly: GCA_004149465.1. Taxonomy (NCBI): domain Eukaryota; kingdom Metazoa; phylum Arthropoda; class Insecta; order Diptera; family Drosophilidae; genus Drosophila; species Drosophila nigromelanica. Next base: position 1,397 of record SCDS01005256.1, read on the forward strand.
GCTGGATGAACTGTATATGGAGCAGCACAGCAATCGCTCTATTGCGCTGACCATACAATCGATTAATAAGCGTCACCATGAACTGCTCAAGGATTACATGGACTGCATGCTGCCATTAATATTCTTTGCCATGCACGAGGAGCAGAACGAGGAGAACAAGGCGAACATTGAGCTGTGGAAGGATCTGTGGAATGACATAAGTCCCGGCGATGCGGGCATTCGTCTCAATTTGCACGTCATCATACCCAAGCTGGAATCATCGCTGACCGATGCCAGCTGGTCGCGCAAGGCACAGTCCGCCAATGTTATCCAAAATGTGGCCACGCGGCTAAGCAGCAGCCTGGAGACATCGGATCGTGTGCGTCTCATCAAGCTGCTGCTCAGCGGGCTGCAGGGACGCACCTTCGAGGGCAAGGAGCGTTTGCTGCAGGCACTGGCAGCGCTCTGCAAGAATCTCGATCGCCAGCACGAGATCTGCGGTAACATCATCGAGGCGGCAATGCGCGAGGCGCGCAAACAGGAGCCCGTCTATCGCACAATGGCATTGGCGGCACTGGGCGATATACTGGATGTGCTGGAGGCGGATCGGTTCGAGGAGGTCTACAACATGATCTGGTATTTGCTGGAGAAGAAGGAGCTGCGCGCCGCTGACTCCGATGATGATGATGAGGCCGGCTGCAGCAATGCCACCAAGGATTTGACCGCTGATGAGCGCAACAAACGCGCCCAAATGCTCAAACTAAAAGAGGTCATCTGGGAAACGTTGGGCAAGTTGTGGCCCAAGCATGCCATCGAGACCCAGCACCGTTATCAGCTATTCTTTGCCGAGAACTGCACCAGCATTCTCAGCGAGAGTACGCGTCCCGTGCAGGTCAGCCTGCTGGCCGCTCTCACCAAGTACATTGAACGTCTTTATATCTTCGATGAGGCGGCCAAGCTGCCGGAGATGGCGCTGGAGCGCAACAATCTGGAGAAGAAGCCCAAGACAGAGACGACACCGCTGCACACACGCGAGGCCATTGTGCAGAAGATATGCAGTGATGTCCTTGCCGCCGTCACCCTCGCCGCCGGCGTGCCCCATACGGGCCTGAAAAAGGAGGCGCTCAACATAGTCCTCATGCTGATCAAGCGCCTGAGCCTGACCAGGGATCAGGCAACGCTGGCGCTGCTGAAGAACAATTTCGAAACGAATCTGACCAAATTTCAACGCGATTCAGCGCCCGAGGTACGCTGCCGCATCAAGGACATTGAGGAGAAGCTTGGCAAACTGGAGAATCCCAAATAAAGCAGACAGCATAAAGATAAAAGATCGCCCAAAAATTTTTTCATGCAATTCTATAAAAATGCGCTAAATTAAGAACGTAAATGAAAACTTTAAAATCCGGTTAAGAAGGGCGTACAATAAAGTTTGGGTAAACATCAAATTGACTTATATATATTTTAAATTATATATTTATTGAACAAATTAATAATCTATTTTTAGTTTTGGATATAGTTGTACCAAGACATGTAAAAACACATTTTATACTCTGTTCACAAAACGAAAAAGAGTATATATTCTTGAAACTCTTTCTTATGAAATTTCTTTTTTACCGTCCTCAGAGTTTTCCAGTCGTTCGAGATAATAGATTGTATATTGTAATTAATCTGATAGGAAAACCAAACATATAATAATCTTTGAAATGAAGGCTCTCCGAATTTTTCAGGTTCCATATCCCAGTATTCAGATCTTTTTTTTATCTTTGGTTAACTGTATTTATAGTATCATAGTAAAAGTCAGATGATACACATACGTATAAGTTAAGAGTTTATATAGGAAAATAAGTATTGCCCAGACCAAAAAAAGCAATTACAAATGACCTTTGCCATTTAAAGCTTACAAAGTTTTTTTTTGAGAATATATATATTATCTATATATGTACATGTTGCATGGCAGACATATATAGAAATAGTCTCGACATTGCGTGTCTATTAAACCGATTTCCGCAACTTTCAATTTTCTTGATTTGACTTGAATACATGCCACATAAGATAATTGGATAGTACTTACATTAGCTTTAATGATCATTATTGTACGAATATCACAGCCGCTAAGCAATTTCTATATATATATGTATATATACATATGTAGGTAATATCTACATTGGATCGGCGTAGAAACGTAAATAGAGTTCATCCAAAGCCTCAAGCATAAAAGTCTTGGGATTAAAGCGTATTTCGGGCACCGTCCGATCGCAGAACTCGACGCGATGCGTTCTCAAGATGTGGGCCACGCCCAGCTTCAGCTGAAGCAGGCCCAGGCGACTGCCTATGCAACCATGCGGACCCGCACCGAAGGGTATATAGGTCATGGGTATTATGCGCTTTATGTTCGCCGGCGCAAAGCGTTCGGGATCAAAGTGCAAGGGCTTGGGCCAGTACTGAAAGGGAGAGAGAGAGAGAGAGAGAAAGAGAGAGAGAGAGAGAGAGAAAGAGAGAGAGAGAGAGAGTATTAGGGGCAGTTTTTCATAGGATTATCCACTTTTCAGCTCACTTTGGCATCACGCTGTATGCCCAATATGGATATATAGGCTGGCATGCCAGCGGGTATTACAAAATCCACGTGTGGCTGCAGGGAGAAGCCTTCAGGTTGGGTGCACTCGCGATTGATGAAGCCGGTGGCGGGATACAGACGCAGTGCCTTCAGGCAGACCATCTTCAGATAGGGCAAACCGACATCCGCTTCATAGCTGAGCTGGTCATGCCCGCCAAAGGCCAAGTGCAGCTCCTGGCGCAGTCGCCGCTGCAGCGCCGGCTGCTTGGCCAGTTCGTAGAGCGTGAATCCGAGCAGCGCGGATGATGTCTCAAAGCCGGCGAGCAGAACGATGCCCGCCTGGGAGGCCACAAAATCCGTCTCCTTTGCGTAGTGTGTGTGTGTGCGTGTGTGCTGCAGCTGCACCATGAGATCACCCTGGCTGCGCCATGAACTGTACTCCGTGTCCACTGGGGCAGAAAGAAGATGCACATGAATTACAGCACCTTCCCCAAGCTGGGCTTGAACAGCTCCTTTGTCTGGTGGCGCAGCGCGGAGACGCCTCGACGCAGTCCACCCACATCCCAGCCGTAGAACAGCCTGCCCGTCACATCGGTCGTCTAGAGCTGGCACATCTCACTCAGGGGCAGCACCTGTGACCGCTGGCCGCACATCCGGCGCAGCAGATGCTGCTCCAGGTCGAGCAGCACCTCGCACATCTGGGGATACATGCGCTGCTTCATCCGTCCGCTGGTGAACAGCTGCGCCATGCACTGGCGACTCTCGCGCCACAGATGATACTTGGCCAGCGGCAGCGTCAAAGCGCCCATCGAATCGTGGGTCGCATCCGCGGCCTCATAGCGGTTCAGGAAGCTGTTGAACTCCTTGATCAGCACAAGACGTATCAGCTGCGGATCGCGCAGCATCAACGCGGGCGTTTGGAACACATAGAAACCGGCGAGCTTCGAGTCACGAATGCGCTCGTCCGCGTAAATATTCTTGAAGATATCGCCAAAGGAGATGCGCAGCAGCAGCAGCTGCTTCAGATGACCCAAGGGCGTCTAGACGGACGCGGGCTAATGCGGTAGCTTGTGACGACGGAAGTAACCATAACTTTCCTGCAGATGGATATAGCTGAAGAGGAGCGTGGAGAGCAGAAGCATCAGGCAGAAGGGTAGCATGCTGGAAGAGAGGGGATTTGATAAGTAAGGAATCAACCCATATAGCTATATTGATTATCTAATATATTCAAAACGAATTTACCAAAAAAATCGAGTCCAATTCATTCATAATATTTACTACTTCTACGTTTACGATAGGTTATCTTTTTGATCTCTTTAAGATATACAGCTTTAGAAACTTCAAAAAATAAAAACTATTTGCATCTAATTACTCGACTCATTTACTACATAACCTCACAAAGTTTCGTTTCTAACCTTGCTTTTATGCAAATATGTAAATTGTAAAAGCAACAAGTAAGAACGCTGCAGTCGGGCGTTACCGACTGCGTTATACTCGTTCACGTTTGTCTTGGGTGAGAGCTTTTAATTTTTGCGTTTTGGGGGGGTGGGGTTTGTCGTGGGTTGGGAGCAAATATATTTTTAGAAGTCGACCAAAATAAAACTGTTTAAATCTATTTACTCAACTGTTCTAGTACCCAACCTCACAGAAATTCGTTTCTAACCTTGCTTTTATGCTAATTTTCCAATTGTAAAAGATACAAAAAAAAAACTGAACACAATAGAAGCTACATTCATTCAGTAAAAAAGCGACTCTACTACAATACTATATGAACTAATTTACTAATATTTTAAAAAAAAAAAAAACTTTACCAAAATTTCTCATTTAATTTAATACTATCCACTGCGATCATATTATAAAATAATACACAATAATAAATATTTTTATATTCTTCACGTCGTCAGAAATCTCCAAAAATAAAATTACTTATTTTTTCCTACCTCACAGAAATTCGTTTCTAACCTTGCTTTTATGCAAATTTGCATATTGTAAGAGCAAAAAAAAAAAAAAAACAAAAAAAAGACAATAGAAACCAAACCTTAAACACAATCGAAATCTGATTCATTCAGAAAAAAGGCGACCCAGAAAGTCGAACCGATGAACCCCTAGATATACCAGATACCCAACCGCTCCAGAGCAGGCTAAGCCCTGAATGGAAACCCGCGAGCAGCAATCAGTAGCTGAACACAGTTGGAACTCTAAACATGGCGCTTGAAACGTTTCTGCTGCTGCTGTTGCTTCTCCTGGTGAGTGCCTATTTCTATATGCGGCAACACTTCGAATACTGGACACGTCGTGGTGTGACCCAGTTGCGTCCGAGGCTGCTGGTGGGTAATTTGGGTGGACTGTTGAGTCTGAGCAGCAGCCCGGCGGATTTCGTCTGCCAGCTGTACAATCATCCGGCTGCACAGGATCAGCCATTTGTGGGCATGCACGTGTTCCACAAGCCGGCGCTGCTGTTGCGGGATCCGGCTTTGATAAAACGGATCATGATCAAGGATTTTCCCAAGTTCGCCAATCGATATTCGAACTCCGACTACGAAGGCGATCCGCTGGGCTCGCAGAACATATTTTTCCTCAAGAATCCCGCTTGGAGGGAGGTGCGCCTGAAGCTGTCGCCATTCTTCACCAGCAACCGGCTGAAGCACATGTTCCCGCTCATCGATGAGGTGGGCTGCAATCTGGACGCGTATTTGCGTCAGCAGCCGCTGCACAACGAGCGCATTCGCTGCTTCGATCTGGAGGTGAAGGAGCTGTGTGCCCTGTTCACCACCGATGTGATCGCGACGGTGGCCTACGGCGTCCAGGCGAACAGCTTCAGTCAGCCAAACGGTGAGTTTCGTCGGAATGGACGCGCCATCTTCCAGTTCAGTTTGAAGCGCGCCGTGGAGCTGACCCTCGTGTTCTTTCTGCCGCAACTGGTGCCGTCCTTGGGCTTCAAGGTGGTGCCCGCCGAGGCCACCAAATTTCTGCGCAAGACCATCAACTATGTGATCGCCGAGCGCGAGAGATCCAAGCAGACGCGCAACGATCTGATCGATCTGCTGATCGACTTCAAGCGGAGCACACAGCTGGCCAGCACGGGTGAGGGCGGTCAGTTGGTTTTCGACGGCGACATCCTGGTGGCACAGGCGGTGATCTGCGCCAGGAGATCAAGCAGGCTTTGCTTGCCAGCGGCGGACATGTGACCCAGCAGCTGATCGAATCCTTGGAATATATGCAAATGATATTGCAGGAGGTGCTGCGCATGTATCCCCCATTGCCGTTCCTGGATCGCGAGTGCACCAGCGAGGAGGGTTACTCCTTGGCGCCCTTTCACAAGTTCCATGTGCCCAAGGGCATGCCCATATATATTCCGGCTTATGCACTGCATATGGATCCTCAGGTAAGGCCCCTTTTAAACTATACTCTAAAAATGTTTCGGATGGATACAATAAGTTCCAGTATTTTTCTGATTATAACTTGAAGCTCGTTTCTTTTCTAAAAAAAAATTCCCTTTTACTTAAGTAAAATCTATTCGTTCTTTGTTTTTTTGTCCTTTTCTGAACTATCAAAAATGTGTTGCTTGATGATACAACATTGCACTTTCCTCCTCCACTAGTCCTCTGAGTTCCTCACTCTTATTTCATTCCTTAGCTAAGATATATACTCCAAAGATATATAATTTTCCTCTTGAACTTATATTTTCGAAGAAAAATCCTTTGAAATTATTAGTAACGAGTACGAACTTTTCCGAGAAAAGGGAGTTGGGAGAGTTGAGAGTTTATATGTATAGGAAACTTTACAAAAATCCTAATTATCTGCTCATCAAGATAAACGATCGATTAAAAATCTTTCTGTAAAGATTTGTTTTTATAGAATATTTGGAATTTTTTTACTTTTTGGAATTGAGCTAATCAGCCAATTCTAGATCCCAAATCTTTGCTTGAGATCCTCTTCAAGGAGTTCCTAAAAAAAAAATCAACTTCCTTTAGGAAAACTGCTTTCAATTGCACGCTTAATTCTTGGTCCTATCTTTGCAGTACTTTCCACAACCGAGGCAATTTCAACCGGAACGCTTCTCGGCCAGCAATCGCAAGCTGCACACGCCGTACACCTACATGCCCTTCGGCTTGGGACCGCACGGCTGCATGGGGGAGCGCTTTGGGTTCTTGCAGGCCAAGGTGGGCTTGGTGTATCTGCTGCGCAACCATCTGGTGACCACCTCGGAGCGAACACAGCGTCGCATGAAATTGGATCCCAAGGCGATTATACTGCAGGCAGAAGGCGGCATCCATCTGCGGCTGGTGCGCGATCCCCTCGGAGTTTGAGCTGCACTTACTTGCGCTTGGTTCTGGTTCTGGTTGTGGTTGTGGTTATGGGAGATTCGGTTGGATCGCAGCAATTCTTCTGTCAACGGCTGACTTAGCACTAAGTTCAGATTTCGCGTGTGCTGTCATTTTAAATTGTTTAAGATACAAAAAAAAAATCCGTTGTCACATCTTCCAAATGCATTTTGATTGGCTTCTAAATGTTTGCGTGTCGATTCAAATTTGGCGAGAGGTGGAAGAAGTAGTCGAAGTGCTATCTACAAACTCCCTGCTAACTGAAATTACCAAATAAGTAACTTGATTTTGACGCACATAAAATCATTAGTCCCGGAGTCTAACTGGACAGGGACCGGGGGAAGCTTTTGTTCCAATAGTAGAGCTCTATTTTGTACAGCTACATACTAACACATTACCCATTTATACAATTACAATAAGGGGAAAAAAGAAAACAGTCGCGTGTGATCCCAAATTCCGCTAGCTGCAGGGCTTTAAAAACATTTTTTATTCGCTTTTCTTGCAAGAGGTTAAAATGAAACAGAACTTTGTATAGTAAAAAAAAACGTGTTATTATTAATTATTATTAAACTATGCAATTTATTATTGTGCACTTTTTTCTTGTTCTCTTTATCTTTCTCCGTTTTAAGTAAATCTACAATACTGTACAAAATAAATTGCACTTAAATCTCAATTAGAATATGAGTCGGGTAACATGAATATATCTCGAAAATATAATTTAGTAAAATAAATTGAAAATATTGTTTAGCAAAATATATAAAATAAATAAATAAAACCACATTCTCGATTACCATAAAAGTAATCTATATCTATTTCTATATCTATGTCTGTATCTCCATCTCTCTCTCTCGCTATCTCTCTCTCTCTCGCTCTCTCTCTCTCTCTCTCACACACTCTCTCCCGTTATTTCCCCGCTTTCCATTTCAAAGTCTTTTTCTAATTGGCTTCAAAAAACTATAGAAATGGAATGCTGGTGTAGGTGGCCTTATAATATAATTAAATAAATAAAATAATATATTATATACAAACATCAAGTTATTCCCATTTTTATGTCCAGCAGTGTACATTTAGATATCAATCGAGTAAACAATTTATGCGAATCGTACTTGGCGCCAAATTGCGCGTGATCCTAACTCAAATCGACATTTAAACGGCAGATGCCGTATTAATATTATTATAGAATTCAAGTCTATAAAATAAATTTACACGCAATTTGCAAATCTAATAAAAATCGACTAAAAAAAGCTCAGTCTCCGAGCGATTAGACAACAGTAATCAGTTTATTGACTGCAATCAAAGCGTTATCTAAATGACCTACAATTATCAGAAGCCGTTAAAAAATAAAATTAACAACAAAGTAATCAATCAATCAAAATAAACGAGTAAGAACGTTGCTGTCGGGTGTAACCGACAGCGCAATACTCAACAATACATACAGCCAATGTAGAATTAATCCCTAATTAATTATGACAAATACAATCCATTAAAAAGATAAATTCGCAATTCTAAATTTTGAAAATAACATTTTTTCGGATATCAGGGGAGCTTTTTTCCTACAAATTTTATTTTCAAAAATTCATATATATTAAATGTAAAATCGATCTAAATATAAAATAAATTGATAAAGTTATAGAAGTTTGAAGTATGGGAGCTATGGATCCGAGAGCTTTACTTGTCAAATTTTTTTTGCCAATTTTGGCATGATTTTTGACAAAAAATTTGACCCCCTCAGAATCGGGTTTAGTGTTGATTTTTATACTAATTATGACTAACACAATCGATTAAATATAATAATAATAAATAGTGGCTGAAATGTTTGTACCGATCTTCAAAGAAGGTGAGCAGTTATCTACGTTCTAAATTTTGGTAACTCTAGCTTAAAAACTGTGAGGTCACCAGCTATCTACATACCAAATTTGGTGGCTCTATCTTAAAAATTGTGGAAAAATATACACGTGTTATCGATTCGAGCTTTCAGGTATATCGGTTTTCGAAATTATGGTGGCGGGAGGGGGTGTGATGTTTGGGGCAGCATTCCTGCCATATATATGGTTCAATATATTTGGTGACTCTAGATCAAAAACTGTGGGAGATATAGGCATATCCAATTTTTTAGGGCGGGGCGCTGGGAGGCGTTACAGTGGGCTTGGCCGGGATACCAAGGTGACAATCATTTAGGGAGGTCGTCAGCTATCTACATACCAAGTTTGGTGACTCTAGCTTTAAAATTGTGGACATTATCGATTTGCGATTTTAGGTGTTATCGGTTTGC
>SCDS01005485.1:1149-11499 GCA_004149465.1 Drosophila nigromelanica
GCAACAATTACAATCACACACACACATATATACACACCAATTATTTTGATACAGCTGCTGCTCCTATGTTCTTGTTCGGTCCGCTACTTATGCGTTGCACAATTTTAAATAATCACCCCATTGGGAAATTTCATGGAAAGTCCAACAGCAACAAACACAATAATCGAAACCCTTTCGTGCTCTTACTTTTGCTTGCATTACTTTACTATTTGTATGTGTGTGTGTGTGTGTTGCTTACACTGATTTATTGCCATTTTCTTTGGTGTGTTGTGCTCTGCTTTTCGGTTAACTCTTTGTTTATAAGCAGCCCGGGGACAAAGTGGACAAGTGGTCCGTAAAAAGCATTGCCATACCCTCATCTATCACAATTTTCTTACATTTTTGGGTTTAAAAACGCATTATTCTGCTTTCGGTAATTGAAGTTTTTAGTTTTCATTAGCCAAAGCCGGCCAAGGATCCAGTGACAAGGGACGACACGCGGCGCAGCAGTGGGCGAACATAATAAATGGCATACATACATACAGCGATATGTATGTATGTACATACATACCTATGTATGTATATATGTATGTGTGTGTGTGTGTATATACATACATGCGCACGATTAAGAGATCAAAAATACGATTGAGAGCTCTTTAAACTGTGACGTCGCAATATCGAATAACGGAACTGTTCATTGCGAAACCTGATTGAGTAATAAAAGAATGAGAGAAAATGTGAAAAACGAGCTTTTACTCAAAATGCTCCAGTCTCGCAAGCAAGATTGCAAACACAAAATACTTATTTTTTATGAATTCTCTCAATACTGAATATAAAAGTTAAGAAGTGCATCTCTTATTTATTTAAGATTTATATGATAAAGTGGTCTGATCGGGACAACAAGTTTGAACAAGATAGCTTGCCTACTTTAACTAAAATGAAATTCTGATATTATGACGACACAATTTTTTGCTTTGCATAATCTGTGCCTCTCTCAGTCGTAGTATATACGCACACACATTCATACATGCATACATATGTACAACTATTTCGAAAAATTCTTATTTGACGTTGCCAACTGTTCGCAGTTGCGCGAAGCAGAACGTAAAAGAAAACGTAAGCCGATACTTTGCACACACGTATTGCGGCAATTTTAAAGCGAGTTGAAATATGGGCAAAACGTGCGGCGACAGCGCCAGGAACAACGGACATCGATAGTTATCGCAGAGCGGCCGTTGCAATTGTTCGATTTTACAAATGGCAAAATCACTTAACACACCGTTAACACCCACATTAGTTGTACTTGGCCGCACGCACACACAAACACACACACACACACATACACACAGACATTGTATGTATGTATGTATGCTTGCCTGGGAAATGCGCAGCGCTCCACTTACGGTTTCGTTTCAATTACTTTGCAGCTACCCCAGGCCGGGACTGGGACTCGGATCATAATCGAATTAAATGCAATGCCAACAGAACTGAAACGAAAAAGTCATTAAAAACGCAAGGCTAACGATTGCACGCAAATTTGTTGGTGCCGGCTTCCCTTTCCCGTTGCTCACACACACACATGCACATGCACACATACATGCATGCGTGCCGAAAAAAAACTATGGGCATGGAATTGGAATTCGAATAGGAATTGGCAAACGCACGTGGCGCGCTGGTCACCCGACATAAGCACCTGGCGACGCGTGGCCCGCCACTGGAATGCACGCTCTCCCCCTCTCGCTCGCTCTCTGAGAGCGCTGCGAGTTGCGTATTTATGACACGAAATCGGATTGGCAGCTTCATTTTCATCACGATTATCGTTATTAATATTATTAGTGTTTGCACTAAGCAACTGACTTCCGTTTACTTTTTTTTCATTTCCTTCGTTTTTTTCGCAGAGGCGTTGAGCTGTGAAACGGAAAATTGACGCCTAGCGCTGAAAGCTGCCTGAAGATAAGGGATCTAAAGCTGATTAAAAGCAGATGAAACTTGAATGAGAATATCAAGTTGAAAGAGTTGTGAATAATGCCGCGTTTGTTAAGCTGGGGAAACGTATTTGAATTTATATTTATCTATTTTTCAATTTAGTTAAAGTGGATAAATTGAAAATCATGCTTATTTCATTTAATGTGTTTATTAATGAAAATAGTCAAATGTAATAATAGAAAATGTATGCGTATTATGCTATATAATAATTGAAAAGTTAGCTCATATTTGAAACACCAATAAATTTGTCAAACTGTACCGTTTTACAAGGTTGATGGCACTTTGGTCTTTTAGATCGATCTTAATTTTAAAATCGATGAATTTTTGAAAAACAAATTTTTTTTTTCGATATTTTTGGAATTTTTTCTTTCAAAATTTAAAAAATGTCCACCCGCGCCAACCCCCTTTAAAGCTAGTCACCCTCGCATCGCACAAATTACAAAATACCGGAAATTTTCAAAATAACAATAATTAAGTACGTGAAGGAGTTTAACGCAGTCGGTAATGCCCGACTGCAGCGTTCTTGTTTTCTTTTTCTTTTGTAAATCTAGACTCTTTGAAGATATTTGACTAGCATTTGGGGGCACTTTGTAACCCAGTTTGGCAGGCAAACAGAGCACACTTGAAATTATGCAAATGCGACGAGGCAGCCACGACCTAGGACAACACACACACACACGCACACACACACAATATATTTTCACATGGCGCCACCCCTTATATATATTACTTAATATATATGTATATATATATATATGCATATATGAATATTCATGCAAATTAAGTTTGTGCATTTTTGTGTAGAATGGAAAATCAAGCTTAGCAAATCACAAATTTATGAGGCAATCCATCAATGCCACGTCCCATGGAACGGACCAAAGTTTAAAGAGAGCTGCAACAGCGAGGGGCAGCAACAACAATTGCGGAGTCGCCACCGCGATGGCCACGGTCATGGCCACTAATCGCTTCCCACGATCGAGGCGAGCGCACCGCGCACACATTTCAATATGTAAAATTGCGGCTTCATTAATCCGTAAATTAGAAGCATTGAATGATATCAGCTCAACTGAACTCAACTGGATCCCGTCCTTTCACCCACCCGGGGTGCACCCTGCAGCCGCCCTACAACGGAATCACTGCACACACAAACACACACACACACGCACACACATGCACACCTTAAGGGCAGTCCCGCCAAAACAAATCCCACCACCAATGCCACAAGAAACAGCCGCGACAGCAGTCACAGCTACGCCGCACAGTGGGCTGTGCTTGACAAACACTGCAAGAATATGGAATTTAGTTATTATGCTAAAAATGTACAAGGAAAACAAGTAAAAACGTTGCAGTCGGGTGTAACCGACAGCGCAATACTCGTTCACAGAATTAATCTCTAATTAATTATGACAAATACAATCCATTAAAAAGAGAAATTCGCAATTCTAAATTTTGAAAAAAAGATTTTTTTTTTGAGCAGGGTACATGCTTTTTTCCAAAAAATCGATCTAAATGAAAAATCATGATCAAAATGCCATCAAACATGGAAATTAGTTCAGTTTTGACAAAGTTATGGAAGTTTGAAATATGGGAGCTATGGATCCGAGAGCTTTACTTGTCAAAATTTTTGCCAATTTTGACCTCTTTTTCTCTCTCCTTTCTCTCTCTCTCTCTCTCTCCCTCTCTCTATTAATTTATCTCCCTCTTTCACTCTCTTGATCTCTTTTTCTTTTTCACTCGCTCTCTCTCTTTTAGTTGAGATTACACATACTTTCATGAAGCCACTTGATGGTTATTTGCAGGGAGTAACCATTGCATTCGCACCACTGTGCCGCTGTCGCAGCGGTGACCTGTCAACGACAAGGAGGACAGCGGAGACAGCGAAGACAGCGACAGATGACACAAGGACGAATACAACAACAAAGTTTCAAGCACTCGAAAACAAAACATAATGAAATGAAATCTTTATATTAAAACTGTATTAGTTTGAACGGGCGCTGGTAACGGCGACGTTGGCATCGAAGTCGACGTCGATGTCGCCGTCGCCGTCGGCATCGCCGTCGGATGACTGTCAAAATCAGCAACGCATCCTCGGCTAGGTCATTTGAATGAGGCGGCATACGCTTTCGCTTTCCCCCTTTCGTTTTGCCTCCCCTGCTCGGGAACCAAATTGCACGCACTGAAGCATGAAAAATGCGGCGACCACAGGAGCAGCCAGCAGCAGCCAGGAGCAGCCAGTACGAGCCATCCGCGAGGGGGCAGGACTCAATTCGAGTGTAAAAACGATGCGAGCAGCGGCCGTTTGACATTTTCGTGTGCATAATTAAATTACGCAACGCACAAAATGAGTAACTGTCCGCGGGAAGAGGACTCTCTATATTGTAGATTTAGAGCCAGAAAGTGGCAGGACTCCCAAATGATAGCACAGGACAAATAAGCTGGCTCCAGTCGGGTGTAGCCAGCTGCGCAGTACTCAGTTCGTTCTCAGTGTACTTACAGTTGAAACAAGCTTAAGAAAAAAAGTCGATTTATCGATGTTAAAAGTATCGATTTTTTCCAATTTTTTCCTCAATGATCTTTTTTTGATATCGATGATTACAAAATCGATGTTCATTTCGAATGAACATTAATTGTCTACGTTACATTTTTATTTTGGTAAATATCGATTTTTACAGAATTAGATATTTAAAAATTTAAAAAACCGAAGGATATTGTTTTCCTTATATCCATTGAAAATGAAATAAAAATGAGTAATGGATGTAGAAGGAGGCATCGTTCATTACTTAATGTCGATAAGAAAAAATATTGGTTCGATTCACGGTTTAAACAAATCGATAAATATCGCTTTTTAAAAGGTTGTTATCGATTTGTATCGATATTAATAAAAAGGAGCAAGTTATCGAAAAAAATGATAAACTTGTTCTGCGTATGATATTTATGAACTGAATGAGACCAAGATCAGCTTTGACAGACGGACATGGCTAAATCAACTCAGCTCGTCGTCCTGATCAAGAATATATATATACTTTATGGGGTTGGAGATGCCTCCTTCTGCTTGTTACATACATTTTAACAAAACCATTATACCCTTTTTACCCATTTTTAATGGGTTCAGAGTATAAAAAAATGTAATTTCAATAAAAACAATAAAATTTCCCATAGAGCGGGGAACAGGGTATCTTCTAAGCCCAAAAACCCTGTTTAGAAATTTTAATGTGTATAAATAATGAAGGAACAAAATTAAATCGAGTACTCTTTGAATTAACTGAGTAAGTTCTGTTATTCAGTTTTTAATTCACACAAGCGAAACAGCTAGAATTTAACAAAAAAAAAAAATCAAATTTATAATTTTTTTCTACATTTTTATAATTTTGTAAGCTTTTATAAATTGACTAAATTGAAAGTTTTTCGAGAGGACAATGAGCAAATACTTCAACGAAGAAATACTGAAGGGGTTGGAGCGAGTTTCCAACCGGCGTAGAGACAAGCCAGAGCAGAAACCAGAAGTAGAATTGCCAAATGGCAATCCAATTCTAGTATTCGTATCCAACGATCCCGAGGCCGAAATCAGCCGTACTGTGATCAGGAGCACCGTGAAGAAAGTGTGCTGCGATCTGAATGCGGGCCAACGGTGTTCGGTGCACATCGAGGGCCCGACACGCGACCAGGACGAATCGGACAGCGACGACGAACAGGTGAAGAATGTTGTCCAGCAGATCTCGCCCCGATTGGTGGAAAACGTACAACGCGGCTCGGGTGATCATACGATCAATCGGCACCCGATGAACGTGCCACAGTCGATGGCGCCTCATCGCATGCCGCACAATTTGCTGCCCGAGAAACTCGAGGTTGCGGAGGCGTTCAGCCTTAGCGATCTCTTTGATTCGGAGAGCGAGGACGAGAGCGATCTCCAAGTGCAGTCGACTCCGACAAACAAAATAACCGGAGACTATCGGCTACGGCTGCAAATATTCGAATCCTTTACATTCCTGGGCCCGACTGTGATTATGCACAAGTTGCGCGACTTTGCCCGATTTCTTGTACGGATGACATTTGGACGGACTGTGCCGCTCGTTTGTCGCAATGAGGAATATCTATCGCCCACCCTGTTCGGCCCGAGTCCCGATGAACCGCTGGCCGCACTTATCGATCACATTTACCAATTTACCTGTTGGCTATTCGAACCTGAAAACACTGGCGACACTCATCGAGCTCACCTGGATACCAAACTCTGAGAAAATGCTTTCAATTAATGATTGCATGAATTTAGTGTAAATTATTCAAAAAAACTTTTGGATTTATAGTTTGATATTCTGCAAATATTCTTGATCTATTTACAACAGGTTTTTGCTTATATAAAAATATATATAAAATCTTAAAAATTAAAAAAAAAATCAATTAATCCATTTAAACTAGTAGCAGTATTTAAAACAGTCTAATTGGCTGTTTTTTTTATCTAGACAAATGAGAAAATATCTCATGAAATTTTTCTAAAAAAAAAAAGAGAACTTTTAATTTTGAATTTTTTTTGCCTAAAAACGTGTTCTACAAATTTCATTATATGTCTATTGATGTGCTTATAAAACAAAGGCTTTACATATTTTTCGCTCATTATTTATAAAATAATCGACAAAAAAATCAAAATAGGAATTCGTTAGATATGCATGAAAAAAGTGACAATAATAATAATTACAATTATTTATAGATACGATGTTATTGTTTAAGTCAATGTTATAGATCTTAAATCGCACAAATATTTAAGTCCATTAAGTTGATTGACAATGTTACAAATTCAGCAAATAAAGACTTTTGCGCAGTTTACCCGATACCGAGGATTTCTTAGATTTGCCACGCCTCCAGTGGGCGTAGCTAAATAATCTTAACGCTTTATTTTACGGGGCTATAAACGAGTAAATATTTCAAGTTGCAAGCGCAAAAATTGGCTTGCATCGAGAAAAAATGGTCAACAAATAGATAGATCATAAGTTTTATAGATATCTCAAAAGATGTTTAACGATTTTAAAAGTTCAGGATATCTATACAGCTATAGATAAATAGATTTACTGGTATCTGATGGTGTTTTATCAGATTCTAAATTGGTTGGTTTATAAGCAAATCTAAATATAAACATGAGTTGATATCAGTTGGGATACTATTTGGGCCACATAAAATTCTATTGTCGTTGCACTCACCTTGAAGCCGGACGTTGTTGCTGCGGGATTTAGCTCGATGTTGATGTTGTTGGGCTCCATGATGAGGCCCAGACTCTGCAGGTTGCAGGCCTGCGGCATTTGCATTGTGGGCGTGGGCACTTTAAGCACCGCAACTGTGCAATCGATGTTGTTGTTGCTGCTGCTTCGCACGCTGAACGCCGTTAGGCAAACACTGCAAAGATAAGAAAGCAACATATTATTGCAGCTAATCTGATACGAGCTATTAAGTTACCTGTTCATGTGCAATAAGCACCTTACTTAAAAACATGAAAATCGCATAGAAAGGCGATATTCACAAATGTAGCAGAGCAAGAGAAAGAGGGTGATGTCGAGTGTCACAAAATGAGAGAAAGAGACAGAAAGAGATAGAGAGAGAGAGAGAGAGAGAGAGAGAGAGAGAGAGCGAAAGAGAGACCGAATAACAGATAAAGAGAGAAATGGTGGGAGACAGAAAGAGAATGATATAGAAAAAGTAAAAAGGTAGGAAAAAAAAAACACAATAGTATATAAACAATATAAAAGGGGGAGCTTTAAGTGCATAAAATGTTTCCAATCAACAGCAGTTTTTAATAAACAACTGAGAGTTAGGTGCAGGGTACCATCTAGTCGGACTTCCGACTATTCAAATTTACATCGATAACATTAGCTTTGCGTCGTTGAACAAATATTGAAAAAGTTTCTCTGTTTGACTGTAAAAATTGTTAAGCAAAATAATTTGTCACTTTACATTTTTCAATTTTAACCATGCATTTTAATTTTTGTGATCGTCCCTGCATTCAAATATATAACATTGTGGACCAATCCGCTTTCGGCCTGCCACAAAACAAAATCGATCCAAAATTTGATGACAATATTTCTATAACAAAATAGAATAGAGAAGACAAACGAACCTGTCTATATCGACTCGACTGTTGATACCGACCGAGAACATATATCCTTGCTAAGAAAACTATTTTATCAGTTTACACTATTTACATAAAACTTGACAAAAATACTTTTTTGATTATCAAAATATCTGAAACAAAAGTACCAATAAAAAAAAAACAGCAATAACATATAACAATAACAAATCTGTCAAAAATTAGGTTCTTGAATATAAATTATTTTTGTTTTTAAAGAGAACTTCACCAAAATTCACTCTTTTAAACATTTGATTAAAATCGAATAAAGTCAGAGTATTAATATAATATAAAACGAATTTCTCAGCCGCAAATCTTCTAAGGTATTAAAGCTTGCCACACATACATATACACGTACGTACATTCATCGAAAGAGAATATAGAAAACGTTAAATTGAAGAACGCATTTCGTTGTCTTTATAAATATGTTTCGTCTTTTGTTTAAATGCGAATGCGTTTGCAGTTTATTTTTAGTATCCAGTTTTGGTATAAATTTGCTATAACTTATTCCTACAATTAAATGGTAGGTTCATATAATATAGTAGCACATGGACGTCCCCGTTTGACGGCGTCGCAGACGAGAGCAAATACAAAACGTAAAACAAAAAAAAACCACAGGTGATGCGTTGATAAATTAGGAAAAAAAAACACGTGGTAATATCGAAGCGTTGCGAGGATTTGCCATATCTGAATATCCGATTTATTCCTGCAGGCGACGACGAATCTCATTGGGCAGCTCTGCCAGGCTCACGTTGGACTCCTGCCGCGTGTTCACCTCACGCAACTTGACGATTCCCTGCGCCAGTTCGGCATCGCCCAGGACAATGGCCAAGGGTATTTGGTGCTCCTCGCAGTGCTGCAGCTGAGCCAATAGCTTGGGATTCAGCTTGTAGGAGTGCTCCGCCTGCGCATAAATGAATTAGCTAATTGACATTGATAATAATTAATTGGCACTCACCTTGATGCCCGCATCCCAGAGCTGGTTGAGCACGCGCAGCCGCTGCTCGTGGAGACCCTTGTGGGCGGAGGCGACGTACACCTCAACATCGTTGGTGCGCAACTTCACTTTGCCAGCGGCAAATTTGGCTTCCAGCACAGAGAAGATGCGCTCCACGCCAATGGAGACGCCCACACAGGGCACAGCCTTGCCGCGTGGATCGAACATGCCAACCAGATTATCATACCGACCGCCACCAGCCACAGAGCCAACGGTGCCGCCCTGTTCGGACCCCGTCTGCTGTTCGCCATTCTGCAGTGGCTGCGTCTTTTTGACGGGTGTGCCCGGTTCGCTTGGATCCGCCTTGAGCACACCCTCGTAGATGACGCCCGTGTAGTAGTCGAGGCCACGCGCCAAACTCAGATCGAAGCTGACGCGCTGCTCCAGTCCGAAGATTGAACAATACTTGAGCAGCAGCTGCATGCCCTCGAGTCCCTTGACGGCATTGGGCACCGCCTTCAGCTTGGGATCGGCCAGCAGCTGCTCGACGAGCTCGGCGCCACCGCTTAAGCGGACATATTCGCCAATCTTGTCGGCAGTGGCGCCATCCAGGCCCTTCTCTTCCACCATTTCCTTGCGCACATCCGCCCAGGGTGACTGCAATGAGGCAACAAAGATGTTTGTACACAAATCGGAAAGCAAATCAAATATATTTTTTTATATATGGTGGTGGCTTGTACCTTGTCCAACTTGTCAACCGCCGAGCAGATAGCACGGAAATTGTTGGCTGGCACGCCGCACGCCTCGAACATGCCATCGAGCAGCTGGCGATGATTCAGCTTGATCAGATAGTCGCCAATGTCCAAAGTATCCAGCACTTCGGCAACAATTTTGACGCACTCGGCATCGGCGAGCATGGGATCATAGGTGCCGGCAATATCAAAGTCACACTGATAGAATTCGCGATAGCGACCGCGGGTCATGGCCGGATTATCGCGGCGATAAACCTTGGCGATGTGATACCGTTTGATGCTCGATATTTTGTTCATGGCCAGATAGCGGGCCAGTGGCACGGTCAAATCGTAGCGCATCGATAAGATTTCGCCGCCCTGATCCTTCAGATCGTAAATGAGCTTCGAGTCTTCGCCATATTTGCCAGTTAATACCTCCTGCAATGGAGGTCAATAAAAAAAATCGATTATTTCAGTTCAATTTGGGGGGAAGTTCGATATTCCGAAATAGTTTGAAGTTCACGTTTCTCACCTTCAGCTCAAAGACGGGCGTATCGATGGCCTCGCCACCGTGCCGCTTGAACACCTGCATCAGGGAGGCGCGCGTC
>SCDS01007765.1:0-10047 GCA_004149465.1 Drosophila nigromelanica
CGGGTCTACCCATAGTAAGCCACATATATTTATATATATATATATACATATATATATGTATATATATATATTTAGCAACTTCATGCAATTAAAAGGCAATTTCCCATTTCCGGGTGCGGATTGTGTGACTGAGGGCGATTACTTTAAAAACTCACCAGGCGAGCTTCTGCTTGGAATTGCTCAATTATGTGATATCCTGTATACAACAGGTTTCGAATGGTTTAACTTCAGTTGAGAGCCTATTACAACAACAAAACTTTTCGTTCGAATACAAGTATTAAGTATACAATTATTATACCCTGTTACCAATGCGCCACAGGATATTAACATTCTGTGCTCAGCTCTGTGGCCATTTTTTGTTTGTTTAGGACCATGTCCTGGCTTAGCTTTTTGGAGTTGCCGTCGCGTGTCCTCTTTTTTGTGGAGCGGTCCTTAGTGTAAATATTGAGTTTTAGGTTTGGTTATGAGGTTTGCTTTATGTTTTTCTGCTTGAGGTTTCTTCTCGCATTCTATTTCAACAACTGTAAATTAAGGACAGTTGAACGATTCAATTTGTATACACAGAAGGCAGTCAAGTGCAATGTGTTTTGTTTGTTATCAATTTTAAGAGAGAGCTTTTATTTTATGGCAGGACAAACAAATCTAATCAAGTGGTAGGTGGTCAATACAGGACATTTATTTCGTTTTTTTTTTTTGTACCTCCCCGCTCAGCTGCAAATTCAATTGAGAGTAAATTTTATTGTCTTGCGACTCTGTTCGATTTGTTGTACAATTATTAGAAGAATTTTATGATGGCACATTTCCTAAGGGATTGTCATAAAAGTAATAAATATATCTGTCTATCCATTCGTGTGTGCCACTGTTTATCCTTCGCTTTTGCCTTTTCCATTCATTGCCTGACTTTTCTCCTTTCTCCTCTCTCCTCTCTCCGTTTTTGTATGAGTATTTCATCTTTTTCACATAGCTGGCATACCTTTTATCCACTTTTGTCTTTGCCAAAATGGAATTTTTATGGCATTTCATTGTTTTGGCCTGACCTCAGTTCCATTTTACCGTTCGACCCGAATGAGGTTTATTTAAGTTTCCAGTTTATTAGAACACCATGGGGAAAATGCCAGCCAACCAAGCTGGCAACACGCAGTAGGCGTGTCCAACTTAACCATTGGGACAAAAGCCCGAATGAAGAACAAAAAATAAATAAATATAGAGAAAGAAAAAAATTAGAACATGGCACATACATTTTAATTAAGTTGGCTTTTCTTATTTAATATTTACATAGCTGGTGTTAAACAACAACAACAACAACAACAACAGCAAAAGAAAACTTTGGCTACGCTACCGAACACTTCAATTTAAAGAAGCGCAACAAAGTTTTCAGCAACTTGAAAGTTATTTGTTTTGTTTTGCTTTGCCTTTGCCTCTGCCTTTGCCTTTCGCCCCCTGTCCATTGTCCAATGTTCTCCTGTTTTATGTTTTGAGTACAAGCTACTTGTGCGGCATTAAAACAAACCAAAGTAGCAACAACTTAGGGGCCTCCTTTCGAAAAATAAAAACACTTGGCCAACTTAAGAGAGAAATACGCGCGCTCTCTCTCTCTCTCTCTCTTATTTTCGGAGTGAGCCCAGCTGACTCCGAAAATACGCTTGAAGCCCAGTTAGCCCACAAGTGGTTGCCAGGTTGTCCGAAACTGTCACAGGTGAGAGCAGTTTGTGCTACTGCACTTTGCCACCGATTTGAAGAGTCTACAATAATGTTGCGTATACGCAGTGTGTTCACCAACACAATATAAATATAATTTTGTTGTTGCTGCTTTCAATTCTACATTAATTCTACAATTATTTGAGCTAATTTTCGTGTGACAGCTACTCACACACTCATCCCTACACACACACTCGCCATAAAAACACCAGCTCCTAAAAGTATTTTAACCAGTTCGAATTTGAAAGGAAAATTTTATCTGCTATATTATAATGTATAGGTAACAATTTTAATTTTTCAAATAATTTTGTTACATTAAACTTGGTTTACGAGATGATTCAGAGGCTGAAATATACTTTATACTTGCTTAAAAACAAATTTAAGTAAACTTAACATACTAACCAGATTCAACTTTAAGATAGCTCGATGATGAATTTTTTATCACTAAATTTCAAAAAATTTTATTTTCAAAACTGAATAAATTTTAAATGCCGAATAAATCTAGAGGCCAAATAATGACCAAAATGCCTTCAAACATGAAAATCGGTTCAGTTTTGACAAAATTATGGACTGAGAACTTTACATGTGAACATTTTTGTCAATTTTGGCATGATTTTTGACAAAAAATTTGACCCCCTCAAAATCACTTTTAACATTGTTTTTTATAATAATTATGACCATTACAATCGATTAAAAACGAAAATTCGCAGTTTTAAATTTTGAAAAAAAATTTTTCGAAAATGAGTAAGGGGGGGGGGGGGACATGATTTTTTTGGCAAAAAAATCAAAAAAATTTTATTTTCAAACATAATTAAATTTTAAATGCCGAATAAATCTAGAGGCCAAAAAATTACCAAAATGCCTTCAAACATGAAAATCGGTTCAGTTTTGACAAAATTATGGAGATTTGAAATATGGGAGCCATCGATCTGAGAACTTTACATGTCAAAATTTTTGTCAATTTTGGCATGATTTTTGACCAAAAATTTGACCCCCTCAAAATCACTTTTAACATTGTTTTTTATAATAATTATGACAATTACAATCAATTAAAAACAAAAATTCACAATTTTAAATTTTGAAAAAAAAAATTTTCAAAAATGAGTGAGAGTAAATGATTTTGTTGGCAAAAAAAATCAAAAAAAAATGTTTTTTTCAAAACTGAATAAATTTGAAATGCCGAATCAATCTAGAGCGGGATATTACAAAAGCTTTGTTAAAGTCAATGATACCAATTTGTTCACACATTGTAGAGAATATAATTATTTATTAATGCGTTGATTGTTTTGTGTATAATTAAATTGCAAAACAATTGTATTAAAAGTATAAAAAAAAACCCGACGATAATCAGCTTTAAATTATTTAGATTTATGTATGTGTATAGTAATTATGTAGTACTTATGAAACAGGATATTTTCGTTTTCTATTAACCCCTATTAATTAATGGGAGTAACAAGAGTTTTTACTTTATTCTTTATGATATCCAAGTCGGTTTGTTCCCTATTCAAAGTAATTCAATATGGAGCAGAAGCCCAGACATGACCAATTAGACTCAACTTTGTTCAGACTTGTTTCAGACGCGCAAACCTCTGCATAAAGTTCTAAAACTCTGCATAACTAAGTAGAAAAAAGGGGTAAAAGGTCAAACGCCGGAATTTATAAAAAGTAAAAGTGTAATAAGTTCTTTAGCGTATTTTTTTTTTGTTTTGTTTTTAATTTATTTATTTTTTGCTACAATCAAAAGCAAATTTTTAATTGAAATTGAAATTTCAATGTGCTTTTAATGAGTCCAAAAACTTCTCAAGTTTTATAAACTTGTGCATTCAAACTGAACGCGAGCAGAACTTTGTATATAAGGTGAATGCGAAAGCGAGAGCCACGCAAATAGATCCAAGTTGAATGATTAAAAGCACTCCGCAAACCTCAATCCCGCAGCAGCAACAGCGGATGTGCGGTTGACAAATGTTTCCAATAGACACACAAATACAAAGACAAACTCAAACACACACACACACACACACACACGCACACACGCACAGAGACAGCGACGTCTGTCTCAACGGAGGCTGAATCCGCTTTTGTTTATCTACTTTAAACTAACATCAGGCACTTTTGCTATCTAATCCTGACCAACCCGACAGCTACTTAATGTCATCAGTGCCACTCGCTGGCATTTTGAGCAGCGGCAAGGACAATGACAATGACGACGATGATGACGCTGACAAGGACCAGCTTTAAAGTGCACAACGTTGAAGGGCTCGCCTGTAGCTGATCCCCAGCCTATCGGACTCCTCTTCGCTTTTACTTTCCCCCTTTTCTCTCCCCCCCCCCCCCCCCCCCCCCCCCCCCTCCCCCCCCCCGCCGTCAATCGCGCAGATTCGAGCTCCCGCTGTAAATTGAATAATCGTTTGCGCTTGGTCGCATTTAAAAGGACCTTTTAAAAGTTTATTGTCTGTGTTTGTTTTGTGTGCTGGCAAACACAATACAAATGTGGCAAATATCGATCAGATGCCCGTAGATGCCGGACCCACACAAATAAAAGACACCCACCTTTTTTTTGGGACTTAGATACCCTGTATCAAAATTAAGTAAATATATGTGGAAGAAAAAAGGAGACAAATTAAAGTTAATTGATATTCATACTATATATACAGCAAACATACTTATTCAAATCTGTTGTTTTTATGTGTTTTAAAATTTCAGGACTTGTCTAAAACAGGGTGTCTGCTAGCTGAACAGCTTGTTTCATTCTTGTTTTTATTTTTTGGGGCCATCAGCTCATAGTCGAGGATGCAAAAGTTGGTCCTTTTGTGTTGTTGTTGCCTTTGCAGTTAAAGTTTTTTGCTCCTCTTTCTGTCATTTGTTCGACATTTATAAGCAAATCCGGGTCTTGTTAGCATACGTTTCAAGCTGTATTCTTTCTTTTTTTTTTTTTTTTTAATTTTTTTGTATTTGTTGCTAAACTTTTAGCCAAATCAAAATGAATGTCCGACCCCGGGGCCGGCCGGACCCAGCCTACCAGTCGTGAGTTCAACTGTTAAAAGCTTTTAAAGTATTAAAAAGTTCATAAATTTCTGAACTGGCAGGCGAGAAAAATGCGTGAAAATTGATTTAAGTGCCAATTTAAGGATTTCGCTGAAACGAACCTGAACTTGCAACTAACTTGGACGCAGGTAACTCAAGTGGAATAAGCACATCAGAGACAATGTAAACGCCTGCTTAATGCCAAGCTAACAGATATTATATGCATCATTGACTGTAAAGAAAGGGAAAAAAATAGAAAAAAGCTGCAATCATTTTTCTTTTTTAGTACAAACTGTCATCGATTAAATCTTTGGATAGGTAACTCAGCGGCTTATATTCCCCTCCATAAACCCATTGAGTTTTATTGCAACTGCTTTGCTTACATTTCCAGTTCCTGACATTTGGCCAAGTTAGCCACGCGTCGGTTTCTTTGGCGTTTGTCTTAGCCAACCACTTGGGCCACGCCAAGCAACTTTTTATTGACACTGCGCCCCACCCCCACCCACTCCCCACCCCCTCCCCACTGGCCACGTTCAAGTGACAAAGGAGACACGTTTATTTAACTTTTGCTCGATTCTTGTTCGAAGTTTCTGTCGCTATTGAGATCTTATCCTGTTTGGACAGCAGGCAGCACACAAAAACCACCACGAATTAATCTCTGAACATCGACGCACAGAATTACACACCTGAACTACAAATATATTCATTGGATATTGTGCCGAAAGCGAGGGGGGTTCAAAGAGTTACGAAATCAGTAACAATTATACACATTTTTACAAATGATAAGAGAGGAGTGGGAGAAAGAGAGACAGTGAGTACGAGAGGGACAGCGAGCCATGAAAGAAAGCGAGTAAGAAAGAGAGAGAGAGAGAGAGAGGGAATAAAAGAGCGAGAGAAAATGTATTCCTTTTGAAAAGAAAGAGGTGAAGTTAATAGAGAAAGAGAGAAATATTGAAAACAAGAGAGAGAGAGTGAGAGAGAAATATCGAAAATAATAGAGAGAGAGAGAAATATTGAAAACACGAGAGAGAGGGAGAGAGAGAGAGAGAGAGAGAGATCGAATGAGTGACAGTCACTTATCTATAAAAAAAAACACACAACTTTCCACATATAACTTTTAAATAACACACTGAAAACTCCAAAAATCTGCAGACATTACTTGACTTCATGAGAATCGCATAGAGCGGCCCAAATTGCATAGTTGAACAATTAACATTAAGCCGCAAAACTACGGACAACAATGAAAATAATAATACATTCTAATTCATTTAAAATAACAATTTTATGAGTGCAAATAATTGTTCAGTGCTACAATTAATAGATACTAAGAAATGATAATAATAATAACTAATTATGACAATGTCTTGACTATATATAGTTACCTGACATTTCTCAAATTGTTATGATAATAATAATGACAACGTGTTGTCTATACATATATAGTTACATGACATTTATCAAACTGCCCTCGTATTTAACGAAGCGAACATTTATATTTGGCTACGACACATCAAATTCAATTTCGAGTTTAGCCATTGCCAAACAAACGTGATATATCCCCAAGGTGCTTCCATACACATCAAGTGCATGCTAAAGATGCTCGACGACAAATCCTCCCCAACTGTGTGTGTGCGTGTGTGTGTGTGTGTGTGTGTTTTGTGATTTTTATGTGGCCATAAATTCTCGGCACGAGCTCAGCTCAGCTCATCTCCAGCAAGCTCCTTCCGGGCAATATGTAATTGCATGCAATGCGCTACGAGAATGGGTTATAAATGTATGCCAATGTGGATGCTTCTGGCCCTGGAAGTGCAGCTGGAAAAAATTGATGTCTGCGTCCGTTGAAAAAGACATTTTGCGCAAGGAGCGCTGAGTGCAGCAATAAAAGAAACATTTGTCGTTTTCCAATTTGTGTAATTTTTTGTTGTTGTTGTTGTTGTTGTTGTTTATTTGTTTATAACTACATCAATAAATTATGTATCGTATAATTCATACTTTTTATACTCTTTGAAAGGAAATTTGATATTATGGAATTGCGTGCTACTTGCTTGATTTTTAAAGTTTCTTTTTAGTTTTTATTTATGGTTTTTTTTTTGTTTTTGGAATCATTTGGGAACAATACTCGAAACTTCTAAGTAAACATTTCTCTATATTTCTGTGTGAGTGTTTGTAAAGCTATAAGTTTGTTAATGCAATTAATAGCTGCCGAACTGATAAACTACGTAGTCCATTGATAGTTGCTTCAAAGAGTATTCGATTGTTGTTTTTTTTTTTTAATTTATTTTTTTTTGGGTTTTTCAACTCCGGCCAGCCGAAGACTGTGCTCGTTAAATAGTTTAAGGTAAGTTATTATATTATTTTTAAATTTTTTTTATTGAGTTTCGTAGGGTACTAAATAGGTTTTTTTTTATAGATTTATTTAACTTTTTGCTTTAGGTGTGTGTTGTGATCTATAAGTATTCATTGTAAATGTCTATGCTTGATATCTTCTTTTACTAACTTTTGTTGCTTCTGGTTACACATGCATTTTCAATTAAGTATAGATTAAGTAGGACATACTCATATATTATGTGTGTGTGTGTGTGTGTGTTGGATTTCAATAGCTATTGTGTTGTGCAGTGCGTGTCTGTGTTGTTGTTGTTGTTGTAGGTTGTGCAGAGAATCGAATAAGGCCACTTATAGTAAATAGTCTGTATAATGCACACATACACACAACTACGAGTATGCAAGCATAATTTTATTGTATTTATATATAATTCCAATCTTCAATTTATTAAGCGTTTCAATTGAATATAAAAAAAAAAAAAAAAAACTGTTAACTGCGCCGCTTAACAAGCCTTAACTTAAGTGGCCTTTATAGGGTATTTTTTTTTTCTTCTTTTTGTTGCTTTCTTCTTTCTTTGTGTAATTTTTAGAGGGTGCCTTCAAAGTCGTGTTCTTGTTTGGTGTTTGTTGTTGATCAAATACAAATATTACTACTCGAATTGTTTGTCATTTTATAGCATAAATTGTTGGTTTTTTATATTGAACATTCGATCAATTAACTAGACAATATTTTCTTAACTTCATTTTAAGCTGCTTAAAAAAATTTCTTTTCAGCTTTTTTAAGCGCTTTTTTTTAAATTTAATTTTAATTAGATTTCTCTTTGCTTGGTAGTGCATTGGCTTTAGCTCCGTAAATTGTAAAACCTCGTGATAATTGTTGTTGTTGCTTGTGGTTCTTGTTATTAGTTATTTGTTACTATATATCGAGGGATAAACTAATTAACTACGCTCATTATTGTTATGTTCAGCTCAAGAATACTTATATGCATAACCATGTACATATATATTGTATGTGTGTGTGTGTGTGTGTTTGTGTATGCTAAAAAAAAATGTTTGGTCACATGCAGTCTCTGCCACAGTACCGTTTTGATTGGCTGTTATTTGATAAACCATGTTTCATTCTTCAAGTTTACTGACAAAAAAAAAAAAACCATCTTGGAGATCGCTTAAACACATTTGGAACAAGAAAATTAACAGGAAGCTGTGCAAAAATTGTTTGCCCTATTTACAGAGTCAAAAAAAAAAACAAAAGAAGAAGAAAATTATAATAATTATATAGAGCATAAGTTAGGAAGATGTAATGCTTATAATTTCATAGTAATTGTATCAAAGGAAAAATTGTCTAATCGGTGTAAAACACAAGGAAATAAATTAGATGCATATGTTGTAACAACTAAATCAGATTTCGCATTAACATTTTTTGTTTAACCTTTGTAGATCTGAGTGGGAGGGGTATGTGTGTGTGTGTGTGTGTGTGTGTTTGTGTTTGTGTTTGTGTGCCTGTGCAGAGCAGAGCAGAGCAGAGCATTTGCAGTTGCAGTTGCAGTTGCTGTTGTTGTTCAGTGATTGGTAAAGTAAAAGTTGTTGTTGCGGATGTTGCCACGTGTGCGCCAACGGATGCAGCTGAGCAGCGCGACGCGCGCGGTGTGCAACAGCACCTGGCCGTAGGCACAGCAGGCGCAGATGCGACGCACACGCTCGGCAAGTGTGCGCGTGTTGCCTTGCCATCGACGCCGCAGCTGACGTCACTTGCGGCGCTGGAAGACGCGTCGGAGCGCCTTGCGCCAAAAGAACCGCTGAGATTTGGGTTTGCTGCGTTGTTGTTGGTGTTGTTGTTGTTGCTGCTGCTGCGGCGGCGGCGGCGGCGGCAACTCCTCCATGGCACCGGCGATTCCACCAAAATCGAGCACATTATCAACATCGATGTTGTGATGCGGATAATTGCTATTGTCGAGATCACCAGGTCCATGTTGGCGTTGTCGCGTTGGCGTTGCGGGCGCTGTACGGACACTGGACATGGAATTAACCGCATGCGGCTGTGGTGTGGGCGGTGCAGAGGTGGCGGTGGCCACATACGGATCAATCAGATAGGGACATGCGCTCAGCGCCGCCATCGCCGATGCCGAGGTGGATGCAATGGATGAGATGGAGGCCAATGTGACCACAGATGCCGTTGACTGCGCGTATTCGGACGATGCTGCTTCTGCTGCTGCTGCGCCTATTGCTACTGCTACTGCTGCACCTGCTGGCTGGCTGGCTGGCAGCCAACAACCAGGCTGCATCGTATCTTATCTAAGCCACGGATGCTGCAGACACTCTGCAGCGGTGGCACGCTTGGCCGGAATGAATTCCAGCATCGGTTTTAAGAACGCCGCAAACACCTCCGCATTCCGCTTCGACCATTCGTACTTCTCCACCAGCACATCCATGAGGCCCCACGGCTTCAGTCCGGTTATATTACGCAGCTCCCCGCTTCGATTGAACGTCTAATGCCGCCACGTGCCCCGGAACACAATTTCATGTGGTATCGGACCAAGCAGCTCGATTATATGGGCTATGTGATCTTCATCACGGGTGTACGTATCCCCCGAATGCGGCTCGAACAGATAATCGCCGGTGGCCAGCTCGAAGACCATGCAGGCGGTGCTCCAGCACCGAGGATGACCTCCAGCGAGCGATATTGTCGCGTCTGTATGTCATTGGTGAAATGACGATCCACCCAACAGGCATTGCCCAGATCTGCGATCTTCACCTGGAGATTGCATGCCTCCAACGCTGGATCCCGCTTATTGGGCCGATGCTTGGCCAACGGCGGCGGCGGTGGTGGCGGCAACAGCGGCTCCGAATACGGACCGCCATTGGTCGACGAGGAGCGCTCAATGGAGATATTTGAGATTTTCGAATTGCTATTCGAGTTTTGTTTTGAATTCGAATTGTTGTTGTTCAGCTGCTGCTGCTGCTGCTGCTTCTTATTTCCGGCGGCACCATTTGATTGTCCCTTGA